>CM069915.1:93024192-93223270 GCA_036172215.1 Camellia granthamiana | reverse complement strand
GGACTTTGAAGTAGGGCCCTCTTACATATATTTTTTAATAAAAAAATTACAAAAAAGTAAAAAGATACTAATAATTTTTTTATTATTTAGAAGTTTACAAAAAGTTTCCTTATACATATAATCATTAAAATTTATTTTCATATATTAAGATATAAAAAAATATTATAAAGACTCAAAAAAAATAAATAGGGTCTTATTATTTTATAATTTAGCAATAAACAACATAATTTACTAATATCTGATAATGAAATGATTATGTTACTGTAATATAATATATAATAACACAATCATAATCCAAACAATGACAATCCACTAATTATTTGATAACAAAACACAAATTATTGGGAAAAAAAATTGGGAGAAAAAAACTAAAAGCAAAATTATTCATTAAATTATGATAAAGAGAGAAGGGCAAAATTATGGGCAAACAAAATGAATGAAAAGAAATTAGGATTAAAATTACTCAATTAAAATATGATAAAGAGAGATGGCAAAAAAATTAAGATAAAGTTGTTTATTCTATTAAATTCTTGACATTAAACTCTATTTGGACTCATTATATCATATATATTTGTTTGGACTAATTATATAAATTTTTAATTGGGACTAACAATGATTATATATATATATTTTTTTTTAATTTGGCCCAATAGATTTTTTGACGGGCCTTTTAGATTAGGTCTCAAACAATAAAAAAAGATTGAGTTTTAACTTTAAATCTAATATAAAACTAATAAATTTTGGGCCTTATTTTGGGCCTAAATTTGGGTCCCTAAGCATAGGCCTTAGGTGCCTTAACCCAGTGTTGGCCCTGCTTGCAGAAGTGCTTAATGATCAAAGAACAGAAAACTTTGTCAGGAAAGAAACAACGTCTCTCCAAGTTCGGCCATGATATTTATGGAGCCTTAGGCGGGCTTTGAAAGTAGGGTCCTGTTACATATATTTTTTAATAAAAAAAAATTACAAATAAAGTAAAAAGTTACCAATATTTTTTTATTATTTAGTAGTTACAAAAAGTTTTCTTATACATATAATAAGTAAAATTTATTTTCATATATTAAGATATAAAAAAACCATTACAAAGACTCAAAAAAGATAAAATAGGGTCTTATTGTTTTATAATTTAGCAATAATCAACACAAACAACATAATTCACTGATATCTGATAATGAAATGATTATGTTATTGTAATATGATATATGATAGCACAATCATAATCCACACAAATCACAATCCACTAATTATTTGATCACAAAAGACAAATTATTGGAAAAAAAAATTGGGAGAAAAAATTAAGGCAAAATTATTCAATTAAATTATGATAAAGAGATAAGGCAAAAAAAATTAGGGCAAACAAAATTAATGAAAAGAAATTGGGGTAAAACTATTCAATTAAAATATGATAAAGAGAGATAGCAAAAAAATTAAGATAAAGTTATTTATTCTATTAAATTCTTGACGTTAGACTCTATTTGGACTCATTATATCATATATATTTTTTTGAACTAATTATATAAATTTTTAATTGGGCCTAACAATGATTATATATTTATATATATTTAATTTGGCCCAATAGATTTTTTTGAGGGGCCTTTTAGATTAAGTCTCAAACAATAAAAAAAAGATTGAGTTTTGAATTTTAAATCTAATATAAAACTAATAAATTTGGAGTTTTATTTTGGGCCAAAATTTGGGGCTCTAAGCACAGGCCTTAGTGGCCTTAGCCCAGTGCCGACCCAGCTTGCAGAAGCGCTCAATGATCAAAGAACAGACAACTTTGTCAGGAAAGAAACAACGTCTCACCAGGGCCGGCCCTGATATTTATGGGGTCTTAGGTGGGCTTTGAAAGTAGGGACTCGTTACATATATTTTTTTATAAAAGAAAAATTACGAATAAAATAAAAAGTTACCAATAATTTTTTTATTATTTAGTAGCTACAAAAAGTTTCCTTATACATATAATCACTAAAATTTATTTTCATATATTAAGATATAAAAAAATATTACAAAGACTCGAAAAAGATAAAATAGAGTCTTATTGTTTAATAATTTAGCAATAATCAACACAAACAATATAATTCACTAATATATGATAATGAAATGATTATGATATGATATCTAATAACACAATCATAATCCACACAAATCACAATCCACTAATTATTTGATAACAAAACACAAATTATTGGAAAAGAAATTGGGAGAAAAAACTAAGGCAAAATTATTCAATTAAATTATGATAAAAAGATAAGGCAAAAAAATTAGGGCAAACAAAATTAATGAAAAGAAATTAAGATAAAATTATTCAATTAAAATATGATAAAGAGAGATGGCAAAAAAATTAAGATAAAGTTATTTATTCTATTAAATTCTTTACATTAGACTCTATTTGGACTCATTATATCATATATATTTGTTTGGATTAATTATATAAATTTTTAATTGGGCCTAACGATGATTATATATGTATTTTTTTAATTTGGCCAAACAGATTTTTTTGAGGGGCCTTTTAGACTGGGTCTTAAGCAATAAAAAAAGATTGAATTTTAAACTTTTAATCTAATATAAAATTAATTAATTTGAGGTCTTATTTTAGACCAAATTTTAGAGACCTTAGGCGCGGGCGTTAGTCACCTTAGCCCAGGACCAGCCATCAATACAAGCCGAAGAGCCTCTAATATGGATGGATATGGAATGCTCCAGCAAACAACAAACAATATTCATGAATAATGGTATATAAATAAAAATTTTATAAAGAATCAAATTATTTCTCTCGATCCCTTCATTTCAAATGAAAATCTTCAATATTATTGTCAAATTTTATAAAATTATCTTTGAGACGACAATAATATGAAATTTATAGAAGAATAATAGTAATTTTTTTAATTTATCACATTTGTAATAAATAAATAAATAAAATGTATGGTTTATTTTTCAAAACACAATTGCCATTAATTTTTTTATTATTATTAGAAAAAAAAAATGAAAAATTGAACAAATTACAGTTATCGGATCGATTTAATTTTTTTTTGTGAAAGAAATACACGAAAGAGACAACAAAATAAACGATTCAGATCACGGAAACGGAGCCCGTGGTGGGCCCCAGAAGCCCTAAAAGCACCCTCCAGTCCAAATTTTGTGTAATTTATCACATTTTTACTAAAAAAATAGACAACAATTGTGTTTTAAAAAATAAATCATACATTTTTTATTACAAATGCAATAAATTAAACAAGTTATAGTAATTGGATCAACTTAATTTTTTTTGTGAATGAAATACACGAAGTGCACAACAAAATGAACGGTTTTGATCATTAAAATGAGTCCCGTGGTGGGCCCTACAGACCCAAACAACTTGATCCTCCTTCTACATACACTAACAATCTTATTAAAATCCTTACTAAAAATACAAAAGGTCAAATATGATTGGTTGTTAAACAAATAATAATATTTAAACATCTGATGATATTTGGACATCTATATTTTTAATAAGATTATTAGTAAGAGTTTAAGTAAGGTGGTTATAATGGCTTGGGTTAGACCCGACCCTTTCATGTTCTTGGATCCGGGATCCGATACTCTTCATCATTGTCTATACTACTTCTTGTCTTATTATTGTTGAGTTGGGAGTAGTTGGTTGTGTTGGGAACAGGCCGGTAGTTTTTTTTTTCAAAAGAAATCATGTCAGTTTTCTTCAAATTCGCTCGAGCGGTCTTCTGTAGCTTGCAAAACTTCTGGGAGGGGTCATTGTGCGCTCAAGCCGTGTTTTGGTAGCTTGAGCGGTGTCACTTACTTGTGTCTAATGCTCGAGTAGTGTTTTGGTCGCTCGAGCAATCCGTACGTATATTAGATTGGGGAGAAAGGTTTTTTTGTCACTTTTTTATCTCCTATCTCTCTCTAAAACATTTTTAAACCTAATTTCTTCACTCTCTCTCTCTCTCTAGCACTTGCTTAAAACCCCCCCATATACCCTAATCCATTGATTTATCCACCATAGTGCTGCAGTAAAACGTAAAGCTCGACGAGGGCTTCCTTTTAGTCTGAACAGATCGTCGTTTCGTCGTTGATAATTCTTGGTTTGTCTCCTCTTCGCTTCAACAGCTAGGGATTTTTTTATTCCTTTTCAATACCTCGTTATAGATAAACATGTGGTAGTTTTTATAGCATTTAAAAAAAGCTTGGTAAGAAATTGTACAGAAAGCATGACAGGGGTTTGGGGTTTGGGGTTTGGATTTTAAGAGTTAAAATTGGATGAGTTGCGGGTGTTTCGGTTCATTGAGAGGTAGCTGGGCATGTTCATGTTGAGAGTGGAAAAAAAAAAAAACCCTACATTATGGACTTAATTAATCCTAGAGGAATGAAGATGTGTAATAACCGAGTTATGTGTTAAAGAATTGGAATAGTGGTTTAGTTATTAAAATGAAACTTAAGTGGTTTTAGTAGTGGTTTTGATTAACTTTGTATTGTAGTTATATTTTATAAATTGTATTGGTTTAAGGAAAAATATGAAGTTTTGGCCAAGGGTAGACGTAATTGATGGTTTTAAAACAACATATTTGGTTTAGGAAATAAAATGGTATGTATAACTCTTTTATGAAATGAAATGAGAAGTTGTTGATTTGAAAATGTGGAATTAGTTATAGATTTATATGGTACAAGTCATGTATCTATTTATCAATTTAGAGGTTTTGTCCTTGGTCATCGGTGGAGGATAACATTGTTGTTGTTGCGTAGATGATGTGTACATATTACACTTGTATGGTATTATGCAGCTTTGCATGTTGTGCTATTGTTGTGTTATTGTTTGAGGGTCCGTTTCCCTTCGGGTGAGGGCAGTAAAGCGTGACACCTTAACAGAGGTTCCTCGTCCCTTCCAATTTGCACCCGGTAAAGTGTGAAAGGAAGTTCATTTCTCTTCGTATTGAGGCGGTAAAGTGTGGCGCCTTGTGATAGGTTCCTCTTCCTTCTAGTTTGTGTCCGATAAAGTATGACCTTAGGGTCGTTCCCCTCTGGTGAGGCCTGAAAAGCATTATGCGTTATGTGGGTTGTATCATTTGACATTTGTCTTGTGAGCCGGTGGAAATAGAAATATGTATTACGTTCAGTTAATTATATTTAGAAATATATGGATGTTCCTTACCCTTAGGCCTATAGCCAAGGAAGATGGTAGATGTGTTGTTGTGGAAGTGTATGGTTGAGTTATGGGCTTGGGTTGTAACTTGTATCTGTGAACGTGCTTTCAAAACAAATATGGAGACGAAATTCTTTTATATTAACATGGAGGGTTAAATAATCAAGGTTGTATGTGTTGAAGAAATATTTTTGGAACTAAATTAGACAATTGGAAAGAAAACAAATGGTCTTACACCTTATAGTGTTCAAATTGATGTTTTTGGAGAAAATGTACTTATATAAGTATATTTTGAATATTAAATTGTCACATTATTTATATTGTACGTCATGGTGCATTCATGATCATAGATATCTGTATGTTGTTATTATTTAGGATCATGTTGGGATCTCTACTAGATTTTGTGTTCATCCCACGTTACTAATCATTTTTCGGGGTGCAAGTTGAGAGGTGATTTAAGATCGGTGATCTTCCTTAATTATTGCCTACGGGGCCTATACTTGTTGGCGGAACGCCATGGTTGTAAAAGGGCTAAACCCTTACTTTAATGTAAAAATGTAAGCCTACGAGCATTTTGTTTAAATATAATTTCTATTGCATTCCATATATGTATGATTTAATGGACTTTCATTTGTTTATGGAGGTAATGTATGTATAGTTCTGCTTGTTTTTAATGGAAATGAATTTTTGTTGATGGACATGGTAATGTTATTCAGGTAATAAAAAGTGGGGCGTGAGAATGGTGTTTGATAAACTGAAAACTAAAGACTGAAAATTAAATATTGAAAACTAAATACTAAATTTTTTAAGATGAAAATATTTTTGATAAAAATTTAAATGGTAAACTAAAAATAAATTGTTTGATATATATAAAATTACTTTTAAAATTTATTATATTTTAATTTTTATATTATGATGGTGGTAGTAATAGTGGTGGCGATGGTATGATTGTAGCGGCGGGGGCAATGGTAGTAGTAATTGTAACAGTAGTAATGGTAGCGTTTATAACATGATAGTAGTATTTATGGCAATAATGATGATTGTGATAAAAGTGGTAGTAGCAATAGCGGTGGTGGTGCCATAATGGTAGTGATGTGGTGGTAGTGATGGAGGTCGTAGGGCTATAGTGGTAGTGGTGGCGGTGGCATGATGGTAGTACTTATGGTGGTAGTAGTAGTGGTAGTAATGGTAGCGGTGGCGGTGCGGTGGTGGTAGTAGCAACGTTGGTGTTGGTGTTGGTGGTGGTGGCATGATAGTGATGGTAATAATAGTAACGATGGTGGCATTAATAGTGGTGAGTTTATAATAATGTATATTGATATTTATATTTAATATTTGTAAATTCAGTTATAATTAAATAAATTTCATATTATTTAATATTTTTTCTTAAATTTAACCTATATTTTAAGAGTTGCTCAAAATTTTAAGAATATCAATTATATTATCAACACCTCGCACGTGTCGGATCAAAAATAAAAAATACCTTTTCATGGGTATAATATACAAGAAAGATACAAATCAGGGTGGGACCCAGAAATCAAAATTTGTTTAAGCTTATCCAAAGGAAGATGACGAGGTTTGGTACTTTGTGCTTACACATATATTCCAGCACGTTTAACACATCTTTGACACAGGCACACTGAAGACAAATTCCACTTGAAAGTTGAATACAAAGGGAAAATTACAAATAAGTGACAGTGAAAGAATTTTATATTTTTATGATGATATAAATATTTTGTATATATAGTATAAGGAGTTGTTTAGTGTGTTTTAAATAAGTGTACTTTTTAACTTTTTGGATTAAAAAGTAAAAGAAAAAAAGATGGTTGTTTGAAACAATTTTTTGTCTTTTTACGAAAAAAATATGTATTAAAATATTGTATAAAATAACAAAATTATATTTTTATCCCTACGTTATAGACTCGTTAGTGACAGTGCTGCAGAAGGACCGTACGGAATGGTTGAAATTGTAAGAAGAATTTGAACCATATGCATATATTGCATGAGGCTTCACGGGTACTGTTGGGCCCGTGGAGGCGCACCACGGGTCCCGTTTCAATAATACAAACCGTTAATGTATAGAACTCGCTAAGTACTATATGCTTGTAAAAAATTACTTTGATCGGATATTGATAGCTATGTGATCAAAACAGTTTTGTATGAGAAAAATGGACTGTGAAAATAAACGGCTGGAAAAAAATTTGATTTGATCAAATAGCTATCCATATCCGATCAATGTGATTTTTTTCAGACTATAATACTCGATAATTTCTACACATTAATGGTTCGGATTATTGAAACGGGATCCGTGGTGGACCCCCACGAGTTCAACAGTACTCTCCAACTTAATGAATATATATATCTAATTTCTTTTTTTGTACAATCATTACGTAAATTTCCCATCACTTCAGTACCATCACTGTGTAGCATTTTGGATTGTACAAATATTGTGAAAATTAATTTTTTTTTATATTTTTAATTTGTGAATAGTGATAACTTTTTTACTTTTTGAGTAACTTTTTGATTTTTTCTCAACATGTCAAACCAGCCCTAAGTCTTTTTTGTATTTGGTGCATAAAGATCTAATTAGTTTGATACAGTCGGTATTTAAGTAAAAAAAATTTCCAAACAATAATGTCAATTTTATTATTTTGAATACTAATACAGATCGTTTTTTCCCATCGAACTGAACCAATTAAAATGGTTCGGTTTGATGCAAATTTATCAGTTTAGGACCTTTCACACTTAAGCTACTTTTAAATATAATCACTAATATATATAAAAACATTAAATTAGTTATTTGTCCACCATTTCAAATATATCCAACCTATCTATTTAATAAATACTTTTCAATTCTTAGATTAACAAAAATAAATAAATAAATAAATAAATAAAATAAAGTTAAAAAATACTAAGATTTCAAGAATAATGAGTTAGAATTAAGATTATATATAATAAGAGTTAACAAACTTAGGTTATAAAGATGATAAGGTTAACTAATCAAGGTTAATAATTCATTATACTTATTAATATTATTATATTATCAAATTATATATATTATCAATACAATATATGTTAAAACGGTCGGTTTCGGTTTAATTCGGTGCACAAGGTATTTGAACTGATACCAAACCAAAAATTGAAAAAAATTAAATTTTAAAACCGTACAAACCAATTCTTGTAAAAAAAATACCAAATATTGCCAGTTTGGTCCTGTTCAATTGATTTGATCTGTTTTTTCGATTTTTCTTACATTCCTACTGGTGCAACTCCTTCGTGTGTGTCAGAATTCCACTAGAAATTTTTTTATTTATAGTACAATTAATTTTTAAATATCCCACTAATTTGCAATTTCCCTAATACAAAAATTCTATCTACATATCTTTTCTTTTCCTAATATTATTCCTTTCTTTCTCTATCAAAAAATTAAAACTAAAAATAACCGTGGAAATTTTTTTTTTTTTTTTGGGTCAAAATGCTATGAGAATTTTATTGATAATCATAATAACCCTTAAAGACAAGGTACATCCCTCTCCATAACATAAGAAAACCAAAGTAGGGGAAAATGCTCCCAAGTGGCAACATGACCCTCTCTCACAGCTTTTTTGGCCAAAAAATGGGCAGCACCAATCGTGCAAATGGAGTTTCACTGCTTTCAGGTTCTTTCAAAAAAGTCCAAAATGCAAAAAGAAAAATAATTTATTTGAGAGTTTCACTAACAAATACTCTTGGGAAAAAAACAAAAAAATTTAAAAACACAAGATATTTTTTTACTAAATTCAATATACTTTTTTATTAAAATTAATATATTTTTTAAAAAATATTTCGATCCATTTTCATGATACTTTTATAATATTCTCAATATTAAATAATCTCACCAGATATTTTTTTAACATTTACCTTTATTTTATTACGGTGCCTAGATAATCTACTTGCAAACATATATGAATATAAACTATTTAAATTACTTAAACAAATACTCTTTGTACTCTTCAGTCGAAGTAAGGATATCGGCTAAAGAGTGGTTGGCTGGATTAAACCAACTCTTATTGCTCTTCAGCCGAAGTAAAGGTATAGGCTGAAAAGTGGTTGGCTGGATTAAACCAACTTTTAGTACTCCTCAGCCGAAGTAAGGATTAAGGCTGAAGAGGCTGGAAAAACTAACTCCTATTGTGCTTCAACCGAGATAAAAATCTAGGCTGAAGCGGTTGGCTGGTATGCCAGTCTGATTACAAAATGAAAACCGGGATGAATTATCTCGGCGAGAGAATGCTTTACTTCATTCAAATTACAGTAAGAGAGCAAACATAAACAGGGCATTCAACCAAGATAACAGTTAGAGCAAAAGAAGATTTTTTCATTGACAAGTTCAAAGCAAATACAAAGGAGGGGCCCTAATCCGGTTACATTTGTCCAACAAAAAGAAGAAAAAAAAAATCAGTTAAACAGATCATCAAGATCAGCATCAGCATCAATATCAACCCGAAGCCTGGTTTCAGGCTGTAGTGCAGTCTCAGTTGGGAGCTCGGTCTCAGCTGGAAGTACGGTTTCAGTCTGCAGCTCGTTAGTCAGGTCTTCCACCGTTGGCTCCAACCGAGCTGACTGATCAGCAGGGTCATTAACCACCGGGCTATCATTGCGCTCGGTTTCTTCATCGTCGTCTGAGCCCTGAAGAAACTGTTGCTGAACCAATGCAGCGTACTCCGATAGGGAGCTCGGTATAAAGTACTAAGGTGGATTGTAGACCTCGGTCTCGGGCTCACAACCGAGCTGCGGCCCACAACCGAGCTGCACCACAACTGCCCTCCAACCGCATTTGAAGAACAAATCTTTAGCTGCCTCACATTGTTGCATGTAGAGGGCCTCTCCCTCCTTGAAACCTTCAGCATTGGCATCATCCGCCTTCTTTTTTAGTTCGCCGATCTCTGCGTTTTTCTTTCCTTCGAGCTTGGCAAGCTCACGCAAGTACTTGTCCTTCATCACGGTCAGGGCCCTCTGTTTGTCAGCATTAGCCGAGGTAACTAGCCCGATCAGATGGGTTACCTCGGCCTCTAGCTCGGCCGTCTTCTGTTAGGACTCCTTTAGTTCGGTGGTTTTGGCTTCAGCCTCTGCCATGGCCTGCCTTGTTGTCTTCCTAAGCTCCAACACTCGCTTGTGTGCAATTTGACTCTTTTGCATGGCCTAAAAAAAAAAAAAAGCTAATGACAAAACCGAGCAGAAAGTTGGAAAAATTAGAGAGACCAGAAGGGCTACTTACCAGGATCATTGATTTCGTTGCAGACCAGATAGCCTTAAGCTCGGTCAGATGGTTGTGTTGCTCCATATCAGGGGGCAAACATACACTCTTAGCCAGATTGAAGGCTAGCATATGGTCTTTGTTAGCCACCACTAAGTCAGTATCACGGATAGCACGGTTTTGGAAGGTCATTTTTGGAGCCCACTTGGAAGAGCTAGCACGGTCAGAACGCTCCAACTGAGGGCTCGATGGAGGGCTTGGCGGAAGGATGGTTTCATCTTCATCAACAAGGCGTTGCTCGGTTTGGGTAGTCCGGGCGCACTTGCTTGGGCGTGATGAAGAGGGTTGTTGAGTTGGAAGAGCCACCACTATTTCCTGAGTCTGGCTGGGTGGTGGTACTTCGGCTTGGTGTGTTTCGGTTAAGAGAGCCCTAACTCTGTTCCTCTTCGCCATTTCTTCTTCTTCAGTAGTACGGACCAGGTTAATTTGTGGCAAGTTTGGATCCGGTTCAGGGGAGGCTTCCAATAAGAAGTCGGTTACTCTGGCTTTTCATCTGCTGCTGTATCTATACGTCGGTTTGAAATTCAACAGCTTGGCCCAACTTCTTTCAGGATATCGTAGTGCGGCGCAAAGAGTGTCCAAGTTGGGGTAACTGTACAACGACTTGAGATGGGCTGAATCTGCATAAAAAAACAACTGTAAGTTCGGTTCGGGAACAGAAACCGAAATAAAGAGAGGCATGCAAACTAGCCGAGGTAATTATACCGAGGGTTCCTTTCTTCCAGTTTATACTGCGGCCTTGGATCTGGGCTTGGTGGTCTTCAAAATTCCCAGATACCTAGAAAAAATCATCATCGTTTAAGTCTTTGTCCGGTGTGTCCTTTATTATTTTCTTACGCCGGCGTCGTATTCTTAAATAATAAACCCAGCCGTCCTCTTTCGAGCCTATAGAGTATTGATGGAAGAGTTCGGCTAAGCCAAGGTTAATGCCAGCTCGGCGGTTTAGCTCGGCAATACCATTTATTATACGGTATGAATTTGTGGAAAGTTTGGTGGGGCATATCCTAGTTTGCCTAAGGAATTCACAAAGTAAAGGCTGTACAGGGAATCTTAGTCCGGTTTCTATAATGGATAAAAGGGTAAAAGGGACAAAGCCAGGGTTTCTCCATGGTGTGATATCTTGATCGGCTAAGGTGAGGTGAACATCGTCAGGAATGTTATACTCCCTTCGGAATTCGGCCAAACCACCAGGTGTTTCTACTAAAAACCTATATTTACCCATTTACTCTTAAGTTATGAATAAATTAAGCTTGTCTTAGCTCGGTCGAAGAAAGGTACTGAGTAGCTCGGTTGAGCGCTCAAAGGAGTGCCTGGGCAGCCTAAAGTCTGCAAAGTAAAAAAACAAAAGTGTTAAGCACAGATCGTGGGACCGTGCTAAGAGAAATAAAGGTGAGATAAAAGAAGTCCTAGCTGGGCTATGTGGGATGCTACGGGTCTTATCTCGGTTCCCGCAGGGTGTTTGATAGCTCGGTTTGAGCAAGGGAAATGTTAGCCCGGTCGAGCCTTGAGGGGCAGCGTTCTTAGTTCGGTCTGAACTAGGAAGGCTGGTTTAGCCCCGAGTGGTAGCTCGGTCGTGGTTGAGGCTTACAAGCCTACTGTTGCAGACCTAGTATGGTTCGTTATCTCGGCTAGTTGATTCAAAAGGTGGTTTTACTGGTTGGAACTACTAGTATAACGTGATGTGTTAGTTCAGTTGAATGGTCTGGCCAGATTGACATCCACTACAAAGGGCTGTTATGGGCCACAGTACAAAGGGCTGAGTAAAAAGGCCTTGGAGGTAGACCGGTCCTAGAAGGCCTTAGAGTTAGTCTGGCCCAAAAGGGACTTAAAGTTACTCTGATCCAGGAGAAGCTTGAATCTAGTTCAGTCCCAAAGCCTTGAAGTTAGACCGGTCCCAGAGAACCTATTGTTACCTCGGTCCAGAAGAATACTGTGGATAACTCGGTCGCCAAGTTGCCACACTCAGAGTTAGTTCGGTCGCGGCGTAACACAGCTAGCTCGGTCAAGCCTAGCTAATTATTTTGAGAACCGAAGTAAGGGCAGTGAAAGGAAGAACCAAACTAAGTGTAGTTCGGTCTAATCTGCAGCCTAGCATAGCCATGCTTACTTTGGTCGTATTGGAGTTTGGCCATGAAAAAACCATCTCACTTGGTTTAAACAGTGAGGGGAGGTTGAAAGATAAGCATTATCTTTCAGGAGTGTAAATCCTAGGAGGACTCTTCATGGAGGAGTAAGAGTCCTACTAGGATTGTGCCACATGGAACCTATAAAAGCTCACAACATCACCTATGAAGAGGTAACACAACTTTGATTTCCGAATACACAAAGCTTTTGTCTACTTGTCTATTTTGCTGACTTAGGCATCGGAGACGTTTTCGGCACACACCCGCCGGCTAGCTCACGTTTGTGTTTTCAGGGAATAAAGCGACGATGTACGGAGAAGCGCAGACTTGATCAACAGGATTATACGAGAAGGTTTATTTCTTTCCCGTACAACACTAATGATTAATATCTGGTTACGTTTTCAAAATTATTGTTTTTAAACTGTAAATAAGTTTGATGCAAACAAACAAAAAAAAGATATTTTTTTAAATTTAAATTATCAAAAGTAAATTTTTTGTACCAACTTTAGCCATACATCACGTTTTTAATTATTCAAATATTTCGAAATGATGCAACTTTTATTTGTTTTAAATTTTTATCTTATATTTTTTATTAAATATTCTTAATATTTTTGTTGTTTTAAAAGTATTGTCCATATCATCTCAATGGTATTAATTTTTAAAAAGATCAGATTTATATTTTAACATTTATACGTAGTTTATAAAAATAAAAATAAAAAATTCACTAAAATTATCAACATCATATACTAAAAATACCAAAAATAGTTACAAAATTTAGTTTAAAAAAATTATTCCCAAAGTATATTTTAGCATTATAAATCTACTACTATTTTAAACGTGTGTAAAGTCTGCTATGTAATCTAATTTTTTTTAAATCAATTTTATCCTCTCAAATGTATTATGTTTTCTAAAAGTTATAAAGAATCCTATATAAACCAACTAGCTCTTTTTTTTTTCTTTTTTTTTTAGTTAAACACTCGAAAATTATATATCTGCTTCCAAGAGTCATATATATATATATAAATAAACTGTCTCCCTTCTTATCCACAAAAAAAAAAAAAATAATAAGGAAGAAGCCCCGTGTCCCTATTTTTTACATCAATAATGATTGTAGAACAAAAATAATTACTCTTTTTTATTTCTTGTATCTGCTTTCTGTAGTGACATATACATAATATTTATAATCGTCCATCATGGATCAAATTACTGTGAATAATTTTGATTGAATAATTTTGGTTCAATCTTAAAGTTGTATGCAACCGTTCAAATCTAGATAGAGGAAACAACATACATTTTTAAAACATATATTGGTGTTACATCTAAAAAAATCGCAGGATTTTCATACACTTTCTTTTTGTTTAGATTAGATTTTCTGAACCGTAATATTATACAGGATATTTTAATAACCAAGGTATGATGTCAAAATTATAAACAATAATCACTTTCGTTGGTTTCATTTTGTTTTCCAATTTTTGATTTTTCATATTTTTGTTGTTCATTAATAGAAATATATTTGCGATATCTTTGAAAACTATTTATTGACTTGATAATTTATTAATAATATGTGTCATTTGTTATACAATTAGAAACTTGAAACGGCGATAGGTACTTTTCAAAATTACAAGGGCAATTCATATTTTAAAAGTATAAGATGCCATTTCATAGATAATAGTCTAAATAATAGTATTTTAACAACGTTAAGTATTTTAATTAAAATTTCACTTTCCTAAATACTATTTGATTTTCTCTACTAATAATATTATAATGATCATATTTATATATTGTAATTTACTTATTATATCTTCAGTGATAATTACATTGGCCTATAGTGTTTCACTACAACAAAATACACTTTTGGCGACTAAAATTGGCGACTAAAACAAATTTAGTCGCCAAAAGTTTTGGAATTGGCGACTAAAACTTTTTTTTGGTCGCCAAAAGTATAAAATTTAGCTACTAAATTTTTTTAGTCGGGATATATTGATTATTGGCGACTAAAAAATAATTTAGTCGCTAAAAATACTAGAATTGGCGACAAAAAAAAAAATTAGTCGCCGTATATTGAGTTTTGGCTACTAAAATATTTAGTCGCCGAATCTAAAATTAAAAATTTATTTTTTATCTTTTGGCGACCAAAAGTTTAGTCGCCAAATCATATTTTCAGCGACCAAGAATTAGTTTAGTCGTCGTATATTAGGTATTGGCTACTAAAATATTTAGTCACCAAATGTAAAATTAAAAAAAAAAAAAAAAAAAAAAACTATCTTTGGCAACCAAAAGTTTAGTCGCCAAAACATATTTTCAGCGACCAAAAATTAGTTTACACTACAACAAAAAGGCCTTTGGTGACAGACTGATTTTGTCTCCAAACATCAAAATTTCGTCACTAAAGTGATCTGTGACGAAAAAAATTTGTCACCACGTTTGTGGCCTGTAGGTCGTCACAAAAAGTACCTGGTGACGAAAAACAGTTTCGTCACCTATTTTTCATTTTTGGCGACGAAATGTTTCGTCTCCAATTGTTGAATTTTTCGTCCTCTAAAACACCAATTTCATCACCAAAACTAAATAATATTTTATTTTAATTGTTTATTGCGACGAAATATTTCGTCACCAAATATATTTTATTGACGAAAGTTTTCCTCACCAATGATATGGATTAAGGTGACAAAAAAATTCGTCATTAAAATGAGCAAAAAAGAAAATTATTCAATGACAAAAAACATTTTGTCACCAAATATTTCAATTTAGCGACGAAATATTCAGCAAATGTGACGAAATTATTTGTTTCGTACAATATCATTAGTGACAAAATTATTCGTCATGTTTTTTGAAAACTAATCGCGACATTTTTTATTTCGTCCCTAATAAAAATTAAAAATTTTGAAAATGAGGATCCTATTTTCTTCCGAAATTTTTTCTTTCAGTAACAATTCCCTGCGCATTTCAATAACCTATTCAATAAAATATCTATTACAAATCAATACAAAAATCTGTTCATTTTCATGAACATCACAATCGAATTTTAGCACTATCCACAAAAATATAATATGAACTGCATGCGGATTATAAACATGTCTCCTAGTATCTACAAAAAAACGTCTACTAATATCCACAAAAATATAATATCAACCGTATGCAGATTACCAAACACATCTCCTAATATCCAACAAAAAACATGTCTACTAATATTAACAAAAATAAAATATCAAGGGCGGATTAAACACGTCCATATTCTACCATCGGCCCTCCAAATTACCAAAGACGTCCATATCAAATCTCGAATCTGCAAAAAAATGAAACACAAAAAAAAAAAAAAAATGCCAATTAGATAATTATTATCTTATCCATAACATATATAATTTAACATGCATTTTTCGACTTAGTTTTCAAACTGAGAGTCACGTGCTAGTTCCGTAAGTTTCCACAACTCACATTGGTCCATCCCGAGGTATTTGACGTGTTTCCCGGGCTATCTCGTGGCTGTTACACGATTTTGGCCCCCGAATGCCTATTTTCAAGCTTAAGTGTGAAAAAGTACATTTTTGGACTTAGTTTTCAAACCAGGAGTCCCGTACTAGTTCCGTAAGTTTCCACAACTCACATTGGTCCATCCCGAGGTGTTTGAGGTGTTTCCCGGGCCGTCTCGTGGCTGTTGCACGATTTTGGCCTTCGAACGCCTATTTTTAAGCTTAAGTGTAAAAAAGTACATGTTTGGACTTAGTTTTCAAACCGGGAGTCCCGTACTAGTTCCGTTAGTTTCCACAACTCACATTAGTCCCTCCCGAGGTGTTTGAGGTGTTCCCCGGGCCGTCTCGTGGCTGTTGCACGATTTTGGCACCCGAAGGCCTATTTTCAAGCTTAAGTGTGGAAAAATGCATTTTTGGACTTAGTTTTCAAACAGGGAGTCTCGTGTTAGTTCCGTAAGTTTCCACAACTCACATTGGTCTGTCCCAAGGTGTTTGAGGTGTTTCCCGGGCCGTCTCGTAGCTGTTGCACGATTTTGGCTCCCGAAGGCCTATTTTCAAGCTTAAGTGTGGAAAAGTACATTTTTGGACTTAGTTTTCAAACCGGGAGTCCCGTGCTAGTTCCGTAAGTTTCCACAACTCACATTGGTCCGTCCCGAGGTGTTTGAGGTGTTTCCCGGGCTGTCTCGTGGCTGTTGCATGATTTTGGCCCCCGAATGCCTATTTTCAAGCTTAAGTGTGGAAAAGTGCATTTTTGGACTTAGTTTTCAAACCAGGAGTCCCGTGCTAGTTTCGTAAGTTTCCACAACTCACATTGGTCCTTCCCGAGGTGTTTGAGGTGTTTCCCGGGCCGTCTCGTGGCTGTTGCACGATTTTGGCTCCCGAAGGCCTATTTTCAAGCTTAAGTGTGAAAAAATGCATTTTTGGACTTAGTTTCAAACCGGGAGTCCCGTGCTAGTTCCGTAAGTTTCCACAACTCACATTGGTCCGTACCGAGGTGTTTGAGGTGTTTCCCCGTCCGTCTCGTGGCTGTTGCACGATTTTGGCCCCCCGAAGGCCTATTTTGAAGCTTAAGTGTGAAAAAGTGCATTTTTGAACTTAGTTTCAAACCGAGATTCCCGTGCTAGTTTCGTAAGTTTCCACAACTCACATTTGTCCGTCCCGAGGTGTTTGAGATGTTTCCCGGGCCGTCTCGTGGCTGTTGCACGATTTTGGCCCCCGAAGGCCTATTTTTGAAGCTTAAGTATGAAAAAGTGCATTTTTGGACTTAGTTTTCAAACCGGGAGTCCCGTGCTAGTTCCGTAAGTTTCCACAACTCACATGGTCCCTCCCGAGGTGTTTGAGGTGTTTCCCGGGCCGTCTTGTGGCTGTTGCACGATTTTGGCCCTCGAAGGCCTATTTTCAAGCTTAAGTGTGAAAAAGTGCATTTTTAGATTTAGTTTTCAAATCGGGAGTCCCGTGCTAGTTCCGTAAGTTTCCAAAACTCACATTGGTCCATCCCAAGGTGTTTGATGTGTTTCCCGGGCCGTCTTGTGGCTGTTGCACGATTTTGGCTCCCGAAGGCCTATTTTCAAGCTTAAGTGTTAGAAAAGTGTATTTTTTAACTTAGTTTTCAAACTGGGAGTCTCATGCTACTTCCGTAAGTTTTCACAAATTACATTGGTCCCTCCTGAGGTGTTGGAAGTGTTCCCCACGCCTTCTCGTGACTGTTATACGATTTTGGCCCCCGATGGCCTATTTTCAATCTTAAGTGTGAGAAAAGTGCATTTTTTGAGTTAGTTTTCAAACCGGGAGTTCCATGCTAGTTCTGTAAGTTTCCGCAACTTACATTCGTCTCTCTCGAGGTGTTTGAGGTGTTCCTCAGTCCTCCTAATGACTATTTGTAGACACCCCATTTTTGACCGACCTTAAGACTCAGACGTCACCGTTTGAGCACTCGGTGATGTTGCATGTTGTGCTCGTTCAGAAGTCCCAGAGTCGCGGCCGTGCGCCCTGCCTCCGGACTTCCGAACCCTCTTCTGTGCCTTGTCTCGGTTTGCGAACCAGACTCGGTTTTCTCTGTTTTCTTTCCTGAGGGAAGGGAGTGGTCCCGTAGACTATCTCTCAGTGGCCGTGAGCTACATTTCGTGGCCGTAGGCCATTTTGCCCATTTCGGAGCCCGGTTCCCGGTTTTCGGAGCCGTTAGGCCGTGTGCCTCGGTTCGGGACCGCCCAACCATCTCCGATTTCTTCGATTTTTGGCAAGTACCTTTGTTTTATCATTATGAGGAACACTAGGGCCTCAGATGCCCACTTCGTGGCCGAATGCCATTTTCGGTGCCTGCAGCCTATTTTCGGGACCCCGAACTGCGCGGTTTAGGCCCCGAGCATTCATTTTGCATTGGTTTTTGTTCAATTTTGGCAAGTACCTCTGTTTTATCTTTCCGAGGAACACTGGGGCCCCTGATGCCCACTTCGTGGCCGTATGCCACTTCCGGTGCCTGCAGCCGGTTTTCGGGACCCCGAACTGCGCGGTTTTGGTCCCGAGCATTCATTTTGCATCAGTTTTTGTTCAAATTTTGGCAGGTACCTCTGTTTCAATACCAGGAAGATCACTGGGGGGGGAGGCCAGCAATTATCCCAGATAACCAGTTTCGCTCCTCCGGCGCCCGTTTTGCTCACTTCCGGGCCAATGTTGAACACCCTAGGGATATTTCCTTCCAACCAAAGCTACATATTTGTGATCAGGGGACATGGAAGGACCCTAAAAGTGCATGGTCGGCCAGCAATTGTGACTTTCATTTTTGAGCCTCTCCTTCAAATCCAATGTTGTGACTCCTGCTTCAGTGTTGCCAATTTTCAACCTTGGAACCTTGTTCTACACATATGGGAGGACCCTAAAAGTGCATGGTCGGCCAGCAATTGTGACTTTCATTTTTGAGCCTCTCCTTCAAATCCAATGTTGTGACTCCTGTTTCAGAGTTGCCAGATTCCAACCTTGGGGCCTTATTCTACACACTTGGGAGGACCCTAACACATGGTGGTCGGCCAGAAATTTTTCACCTCATTTTTGGGCCATGGCCGGCCGGCCAGGGTGAGTGGCTGGCCGACCAGTTGGGGTGGCCGGCCGGCCACCTTCCAGAAATCTACCTGGCCGGCCAGCTTTCTGCTTTCCAGCCCTTTACAGCTGTCCGGATATTTTTTTCAAAATATCTCCCCCTCCAGGGGATATTTTGGGAGGGAAAGCTTGGATGCATTCCCTCCCCTTTTACACCCTTTTCTTGCCTATTTAAAGGGCTAACCTCCTCCTTCCCTAGGGTTACAAAATTTTGCCTTAAGAACCTCTCTTCAAAAACCTCCATTTCCTATCTCCAAAACTCAAAAAACCTTCAAGCATCTAGGCCAATCCTTCATCAACCCTAAGCACCACCATCAACAACTCCATTTCAGCAGCAAGGGAGTGATTTTCAGAGGCCAACAAGCAACAATTTCAAGTCAAGAAGCCACCAAAGTTGGATCTCCAAGGGTAAGCCTCTAAGTCCCTTTTTCTAGCATTATTTTCTATCAATTCTTTACCCTACTTCCCTTTTGTTTTGGGCTTTGACCCCTACTGGTTTTGTGCTTATTTTGAGCCCCTCTACAATATTGTAGAAGGGATCAACCTCATTTGGTATCTCTATCATACACTTCTTTCAATATCACCCTTTATGCCAATTATTTGCATGCTTTGTTTGGCTTTTGAGTGATCTGATTTCGAGCTTGACATAAACTGTGAGTGGGCCTATTTTGAGCCCCTCTTCAACATTGAAGAAGGGCTTAACCATGTTTGGCCCCTCTATCATGCACTTCCTTTGTAATTCCTCCATTTTACCGTAAAATTGCATGCTATTCTTAGCCTAATTTTGATCTGAGTTGGAGCATTCAACATACTGATATTGTGCTTATTTTGAGCCCCTCTTCAACATTGAAGAAGGGCTCAACCATGTTTGGTCCCTCTATTATGCACTTGCTTTGAATTCTTGTTCTACTCCCATTTTGCATGCTTCTTTAAGCTTATCATGCTTCTGTTTTGAGCCTCCATCAGGCTTGCAAAGTATCTTATTTTGATCCATTATTTGTGTTTTGTTAAGAGTCTCAGGCCATTTGATGTTTGGTTTTGGTACTTCATGTTGTATCCATCTTATTTTCCGTAAAATTGTATGATTTTTTAGGCCATTCTAACTTCTGTTTTAGGTCTTCATCAGGCTTGTAAAGTGTCTTGTTTTGGTCTATTCTTTGTGTTTTGTTAAGGGTCGTAGGCCATTTGATGTTTGCTTATGATACCTCATGTTATATCCCTTATTGGTCCATATATTGCATGCGATTTTGAGCCTATCTACATACTGAATTGGGGGATGTCATCTCTTGTAAATATGCATATTTTGGGCTCCTCTTCAATGTTGTAGAAGGAAATTTTGTGATTTGAATTTTCTATATACTACTTGCTTAATAAATCCCCTCTTTTCCCCCATTTTTGCATGCCTTTGTTGCCATATCTATGCTCACAATTTGGCCATGTTTTGTACTGAAAAGATGCTATTTTTGGGGCTGCCTTGCTACTGTTTTTGCTGTCATGTGCCAATTTTGCATGTTTAGCATAGCTGTAGGCCATTTCGGGTACTCAAAATCACATTTCGGGATGATTTCATGCATTGATTGTCATTTCGTATCATTTCGGGGCTGTTTTCCCCTTCATTTAGCTGCTGAAATTTGGTTTGCATACTTGCATATCATTTTCCATGTCATTTCACGGGCACGCACTTTGAGGCACCTCTGTTTTATGCATCGGCAGCTTATGTGAGTGCGGCTGAGGCCCTCTCATGTTAGTGTAAGCCCGATCTGCATTTTTCCTGCCTTTACATCACCGCCTCGGTTTGCGTGCCCGTGTGCACGCATTTCGAGGCAGCTCTTTTTCATCCGACGGCATCTTATGTGAGTGCGGCTGAGGTCCTCTCATGTTAGTGTAAGCCCAATTTGCATTTTCACGCCTTTACATCACCGCCTCGGTTTGCGTGCCCGTGTGCACGCATTTCGAGGTAGCTCTTTTTTATCCGACGGCCTCCCATGTGAGTGAGCTGAGGCTCTCCCATGTTGGTGTAAGCCCATCGTGGCATTCCGTATGCCATTTCATTCCATTTCATCATCGCCTAAGTTTGCGTGCCCGTGTGCACGCATTTCGAGGCACTTCAATTTTATCCGATTTGCATTTCATATCATCGCCTCGGTTTACGTGCCCGTGTGTACGCATTTCGAGGCACTTCGGTTTCATCCTATTTGCATTTCATATCATCGCCTCGGTTTGCGTGCCCGTGTGCACGTATTTCGAGGCACTTCGGTTTTATCCGATTTGTATTTCATCATCGCCTCAGTTTGCGTGCCCGTGTGCACGCATTTCGAGGCACTTCGGTTTTATCCGATTTGCATTGCATATGTCATTTCATGCCTTAGGATCATCACCTCAGTTTGCGTGCCCGCGTGCACGCATTTCGAGGCATCTCATTTTCATAGCATTGTGCATGCTAGGTCGTATGTTAGCTGCATTTCATGCATGTCATGCATATTGCACGGGAAACGAGGCGCATTCTGTACTCCGAGTACCGGAACGTGTCTCAATTCCCAAGTCACCGACACTCCGAATTATCTGTGATGGAGTTAGGTTTTGTTGTAGCATTCACATGCATTCATCCTATATTGAGTTGTGCAATTCGGCTCCTCGGCCATCATGCATCGATATGCGTGATTGGTGGCACGAGGACCGAGGCATGCATATATTTGTGAAATACATTGCTATGCCCCTTTCCTGCTCTCTGTTGCAGCAAAATCAAGAATCAACAACTTTTCAGAGTTCGACATGCATTTCGAGAAACAGTGCAAACAGAGGCTAATCGGGGCATCCCAGTGGATTTCCGCGCAGGCAGCCCAAACGTGCATCAATCATCGAATCAAGGCAGCCCCTGGCTTGCACGCCAGTTTACAGCTTTCTTAGATTAATTTGTACATTAATTAGGATTTCTGTATTATTCTTTCATTTGGACTGTATATTTATTCGGACCCTCTGTGCGAGGGCATAATTGTAATAAGGGGTGTGTGAGTGTGATGTATGTCTTCCAACCCCACGTCTTTCTCCATTTTATTTACCTGCTTACGATGGTTAGATATAGGGCATATTTCAAATAGCATACAGTATGACAGCATGTTTGCATCATTCATCTGTTTTGCACGCACCGGGCTCGGCGCATCATACAAACTGCATTCGTATTTCAATTCCAAATTGAATACATGTTAGCTGTAGCATTTCATATACCATGTTTAGAATAGCCGAGCCTGCCATTAGTTTGCATTTTTGCATGTGTTGCATTAGGCATTCTGTATATTTTAGGATCATGCATGATTTCTAATCGGTTTTCGGTTTTGGCTTGGAGTACTCGGTAAGTTTTATGCTTTAGCATTCTTGCATGTGTGTAAGTGTTGCCATGATAGCATGCTTACCATGAGGCTATGTGCTTATGTGATATAACTGCCTTGAATGCCTGTGGGTGGAGGTTGAGTTATTTGAATTGGGATAATGCACTGACTGTTTGTTAAGCCCACTAGATAGTGGCAAAATCACTGTTTTTCTAAGCCCACCTGAGGGTGGCAAATCCGCATTTTAGCCTACCTGCGGGTAGCACCATCAAACCATTTTCAAGCAAACAAACATGAAATGTTTTGTTCCAATTCAGACGGCCCAATCTATACTTGTTTGCTGCGAGCATCACATAGTAACCTAGGCTAATAATCGGAATAAGAACTCACAATGTTTTCAAAAACATATATCATGGTTAGTAGAGGCCGGTCTTTGACCGGGCGAGCGGGGGTGCTCACGATGTGACCTTCCCCAATCGTACCCAAGTTCCCGAGCCAACTTTGGTGATGACGGACACGTGGCCTTTTGGCACCGAGTCAGGGTTTCCTAAATTTCCCATTTTAAAATATTTAGGTGGCGACTCTGTTATCTGGCAAAGCAGTCCATGTTTGGTACTTCTTTTCTAAAAAATCTGTTTTTCTTCCAAACGATTTGCCAGAGTTGGACTCTTTGGTTCAGATTTAGAACCGCAACAAAAATCGAGTCCGAACTGTAGCGAGGTCCCCCGCGGGCTTGTTACAGTTTCTGGCGACTCTGCTGGGAATTTAGAGAACTTGACTCGAACTCATGATATCTGTTTTTGACTACACTTGTGTGTTTCTTTGCATTGCATTTGCATTGGTGCGCCTAGGACACCGTGTTTGCCATCTGCTATTCCTGAGCGGTTTGCCGGAGGCTTGTCTTGCCAAGGCATGTCCATAAGGCTGACCGGTTACGGGCTCTGCCAGTATGGGAACACAAACCCCGGTTTTACCGGGGCACCCTTTTTGACCATTCGACCTAGTGCATATTCGGATCCATAGTGACCATTCCAAACTAGGACAGGTTGCTTACCCGTTTATAGGTTGTTTGAAACCACTGTGTGCGTAGTGAACCCCTAGTTCCTAACGAAATAGGACAGGGAAACCCTACCCCAACATAGGGGTGTTTTGGCTCTCACTTATCTGCTATGTGCTTGTTAGAGTGCGTCTCTACAGGGAATGCATGTATCAGTTGAGTTTGGGCATCAGGCCTGCGGGCATCATTCAGTGTCTGAGAATCAGTTGTTTGCGGATATCAGATTCAGTTTAGGGGAACAGTGATACAGGAACAGTGATCAGTGGTTGAGGACAGTGTATTTCCAGCTTATCCAACTGTGTGTTGTATGCTCGACTGTGTGTTGTGTGTATTTAATTAAGCCGTTATGCTGCCCGTTTTTCTGGTCATTTATTTCCTTTTTGCTTTATTATCTTTTTGCTAGGGCAGTTTGTAGCACGATTGCTTCCGAGCCAGTCGATACTCCCCAAGCAATTTGGACACGAGGTCGCCGACTCAACCGATCCGAGGATCTAGTTGACGGACATCCAGTGTTCCACTCTTTACCCCCAATCACCCAGAAGAAGGCCGAGGAGGCGCAGTCCGTCAGAACAGAGATTACTGGGACAGCAGTCTGTTTTAGTAGCAAACAGTCAGGTTGAGATTTCCGTGTCTGCCATAGAGATACATTTACCAGTTATCCAGATGGAGCCACAGAATACATCAACAATGGAGGCGATGATGCGCCAGATGAATGAGAGCATGAAACAGATGCAAGATGATGCTATCCGCCAGGCGGAATTTTCTAAACAGCAGGCCGCTGTCATGGCCCAGCAGTCCGAACTGATCACCAGATTACAACAGCAGAATGCGGCATCTGCTTCGCATCAGGGTCCTCCTTCACCCGGGGCCCCCTTACCTGAACAGACCCCTGCTGGTCAAAATCCCCAGAATACCCAGAATCCCCAGAATACCCAAAATACCCTCCCAAATTTACAGAACACTCTGCCAAACCTTCAGAACACTCAAGAGGACACGAGTCTTCCAACGGGGCTGGCTCCGCCCCCGCTTCTACCACAACTGTCCAAGAATTTGACACCCAATCACCCGGACTCTCCATTCGAGCTCGAGGTAGACCAGACAGCTCTGAAATTGAGCAAGTTGGAAAAACTCTTCAAGAAATCACAGGGGGTGAAGGCCATCCCAGATATTGAAGATGGCTACACTGATGTGGCCGTGACATTGCCGGACAGATTTAAGATGCCCCAGATCGATCGCTTTGATGGATCCGGGGACCCATGGTCCACCTCCGGCTATTTTTAGACATTCTAAGACCAATGGGCCTAACCCGACCGCAGAAGCTTTCCCTGTTCGGTCGAACTTTATCGGGGTGTGGCATCCACTTGGTACGCAAAGCTGGAAGATGATGTGAAAACAAACTGGGATGAGATGGCTGAGGCCTTCCTTGCACAATATTCGTACAACACGCAAATCGAGGTCACAACTCGTGATCTCGAGACAACGAGGCAGGAACAGAAAGAGACCTTCTCTGATTTTGTAACTCGGTGGAGAGCCAAGGCATCGATGATGACCTTGAGACCAACAGATAAAGATCAGATTCGGATGATTGTGCGCAATCTCCAACCGAAGTTAATGCAGAAAATGATTGTCATTCCTTTCCCCACCTTCGCAGACTTACACGATATGGGGGTGCAAATTGAGGATGCTATGAAGCAAGGGTTGATAGACCAGGATCGGAAGCAACCCCGAAGGACCTTCAACCGTAATAACAATGCGGGCCCGAGTGGCTCTGCCAATACAAGGACTTCAGAGGTCGGTATGGTCACTACCATTCCCCCTCCCCAACCAAGGCCCGCAGCGGCCACACCTTTTTCTGATGCATCTGGGAGCAGTAACCAAGCTTCAAGATACCAACCCAGGGGTCAACGAACCTTCTCCCCACTACATATGCCTTTGTCCAAAGTCCTCGGGGGTTCTAGTCAGAAAAGGGCATCTGAAACCCTTGGAACCGAGGCCCCCCACCAAATCCACTCCCCCCTTCCCACAATCCAGCCAAATATTGCAAATACCATCAGCAGCATGGTCATGATACCGACCGATGTTACAGGCTGCGTCATGAGATTCAAGACCTCATTGACAAAAACATCATTCTACCTCCCCGAGAGACCCAACGTCACAACCAACCCACTCCCAGCACATAACCAAGATCCACCCAAAAGAATCAATCTCATCCAAACTGGGGACGTGTCTTACGACCCTAGTATCTACATTACTCCCTCCCACCTACCCAAGCCGAAGGTGATCCTTCCTGATAGCACTGACTTGTGCATGATGGACACCTCCATAACCCAACCTGAGCCAAAGGTGGTGACCACCGAAAATGGAACGGGGCAGGCTTCTGAGGAGAGCAACACTGTTGAGTCTGGGGTGGAGCAGTCTGAGAATTTAGCTGACAGAGCTTATGATCCGAGTGGATATATCTTGTCAATGAGCCAGCCTAAGCTGAGTGTGGGGGTTGCCAGAGGCTGAATTGTGTATGATCCGGGGGGGACAAACTTGAATCAGCGGGGGATGATCTGACAACGGTGGAAGAAGACTTCGCCAACCTCCAGTTTTTCAACGATCAGGAATCAGGGGATGCATCAATCAACTGGTTTGAATATGAGGAGTCAGCAGAAGTCGTCGGGTGGTTGGATGATCAGCCTGATATAGTGGAGTTTCAACCAGAGCAGAGCCCGGCAGGGGCGAGGGTAGCAACTGTGGCCGGAAGGGCCGAGAGTCAGATTGAATTGCCGGAGAGCGCCGGTACGAAGAATTTCGCTCAAGAGCAAGACATTTGAAAACTGAACAATTAACACTGGAGGAACAAGAAAAGAAGTGGGATTCTAAGAGGATCCGAAAAGCAAAGAACCATGAGGAAGTTGAGAATGCTGTGAGCACAAAAACTGAACATGCTGTGAGCATGTGGGAGGAAAATGCTGAGAGCGCAAACAAGCCCGAACCAGACAGGTGCCTGTTAGATGCTAATGAGATGTGGTGGGAAGATGACGACTTGTATCTCGCCCACACAGACGAAGACTGGGCAGGTGGCCAACCAGACAGCACTTGGTACCTTGAGGAGGTGGACCATATGACTAGAAGTGGGCGGTATTTCAAGCCCCCACACCTTGATCAACCCGAGGCATCAGGGAAAGATAAAGAGGCAGAGAAACAGAGAGAGAAGCAAGTTGAAGAAGAGGCTGTACTGAAGCAGTTAAAGAAAATACAAGCAGACATCTCCATTTGGGGACTGCTTATGGCTTCAAGGGTGCACAGGCAGGCTGTCCTATCTGCCATGGACAAAGCCAAACTCTCCATCGAAACTACGCCAGAACAGTTAGTTGGGCTGGTCTTTCCGGGAGGAGGTTCCCCGGCGTTGACCTTTTCGGACAAGGAACTGCCGCCTGAGGGCGTGGATCATAACAGACCCCTCTACATCTCTGTAGAATGCAGGGACAAATGGATTCCGGTGGTACTTGTTGATACCGGGTCCGCAATCAATGTCTGCCCCGGCAAGAACGGCGTATGCAATTGGGTTAAAGCCCGCGGACTTCACACCGACTACTCAAGTAATCAGAGCCTACGACAATACAAGTAGGGATGTCCTAGGGACAGTAAAAATCCAAACCAAGATTGGGCCTGGACAACACGAGGTAGATTTTCATGTCTTGGAGGTCCCTGCATCCTTTAACATGCTTTTGGGGCGACCCTGGTTGCATCAGGCGAAGGCCGTCTCATCTACTCTACATCAAATGGTGAAATACCCCTATGGAAAGGGAGTAGCCATTGTGTTTGGGAATTCATCAATCCATCCCCCTCCAGAGGTATCTACGCCAGTCCTGGAGATTAAACACGGCATGGAGGACATGTTCATATCGGGATTTACTTTGGCCGAGGCCCGGGTAGTACAGAATATCATGGCTGTGAATGAGGGTGTGTATGTCAGCGCTCAAGCCGTCTACCTCATGAACAAGCTACAACATATCCCCGGGATGGGATTGGGAAGAAGCGGCAGGAAAGGAGTTGCAGCGTTGGCCGAAGTGCCACATAATCCACATACCTTCGGATTGGGTTATCTGCCCACCAAAGAAGATTGGGTGAGAAAAGGAAAAGAAATGGCCGGCAGAGCCAGAGCAAAGCAGGCTGGGAAGCCTTTTGATTTAATGCACAGGCCCATCCAGGATACCCTGAACGGACGCTTCGTCCGGGAGGGGGAGGATTTTCCATTTTGTGGCTTCCCAGAGCCATGGTTCAACGCGGAGAGGAAACGCGTACCAGGTTTCGAAATCTTCTTCGACCTGCAACTACCCGGGGATGATGTTGCCACAGAGCAGACAGACCCAACAACTGAGGCTGAGCAGAATAAGGCAGTGGATTCTGAGGGCACGGAATTGGAAATGGGGCGGTAGCACTGGCATGTCTCCTCTCTGATCCTCCGATCGACCAAGATTGCTTGGGGAATAACGTCGCGGTTTCCATGATTGGGAATGAAACGGCTGCGAGCCGACCAGCAGCTATCTTGGATGCATCGATCTCACCCTCTCTCACTTGGCAGTACGAGGAGGGGTTCTTATCCAGCAGCACCGGGTCAGGTAGTGAGCCGGAGTCTGATTCCACCGAGTCCTGTGAGTCGGAATCAGGTTCCAGCTCGACTGAGTCTGAGTCTAGTACTCCTGGGGTTGTTAACCCGGATGCCACAGTCCTGTCCAAGTCGTCTTTTTCCTTTTCATTTGAGTCTGTTGTAACCGAGGAATTGGATGATTTGGATGTGCCTAATGAGAATGAAGTGAATGTGGTTTCCGAGTACTTTTCTGTGCCCCTAATTTATTGCATTAATTCAGACTTTCAAAATTTTGATCAAAACGACGAGGACGAAGTTCCTCCGGTTTTACAACGTTTAATTGAGCAAGAGCAAGAGAGATTTGTTAAGCCATTAATGGATGAAATCATTACCGTGAACATTGGTACTGAGGAGGACCCGCGGCTGGTCCAGATCGGGTCCACATTGTCTTCGGAGGAACGCGAGCGCTTAGTCGCTTTATTAAAAGATTTCAAAGATGTTTTTGCGTGGTCCTACGAAGACATGCCTGGAATCGATCCTGAGATTGTACAGCATCGGATCCCCCTTGACCCCGAGGCCCGACCTGTCAAGCAGAAGCTCAGAAGGATCCGCCCGGATTGGGCTCTTAAAATTAAGGAAGAGGTCACCAAACAAATTGACGCAGGCTTCCTGCTGGTATCTGAATATCCGACTTGGTTGGCCAACATAGTTCCGGTGCCGAAGAAAGATGGCAGGATCCGAGTGTGCGTAGACTTCAGGGATTTGAACAGAGCTAGTCCGAAGGACGACTTTCCTCTACCGCACATGGATGAGTTAGTGGACTTCACAGCAGGGCATGCATTGCTCTCATTCATGGATGGCTTCTCAGGGTACAACCAGATAGTGATGGTGCCAGAAGATAGGGAAAAGACTGCATTCACCACCCCGTGGGGGACATACTGCTATCGGGTAATGCCGTTTGGGTTGAAGAATGCTGGGGCTACTTATCAACGGGCCGCGACCACAATACTACATGATATGATCCACAAAGAGGTTGAGGTGTACGTGGACGACATGATTGTCAAGTCCAAGGAAAGAGAGGGCCACTACACCGCCTTGCACAAGTTTTTCCAAAGGATCAGGGAATTCCGGTTGCGGCTGAACCCTCAGAAATGTACGTTTGGTGTTACAGCGGGAAAAATGCTAGGGTTTCTAATCACACAAAGGGGCATCGAGGTCGACCCTTCCAAAATCAAGGCCATCTTAGAAATGCCACCACCAAGGACTGAAAAGGAGGTGCGAGGCTTTCTGGGTAAAGTGCAATTCATAAGACGGTTTATTTCAAAACTAACCTTGACTTGTGAACCACTTTTTGGCCTCCTGAAGAAAGGAAAGAAGTTCCAATGGGACGGCCGATGTCAAGCTGCATTCGAACAGATTAAAGAATATCTACAGAATCCACCCGTTTTATCGCTAGCAGAACCAGGGAAACCGTTGATTTTGTATCTGTCAGTGACTGAGACCACGATGGGCTGCATGCTTGCACAAGAATCAGAAGATAAGGTGGAGAAAGCCATCTATTATTTGAGCAAGAAAATGCTGGAGTATGAGACCCGATATACACCGCTCGAAAAAGCTTGCTTAGCTCTGGTATGGGCTACCAGGAAGCTGCGGCACTACCTGTTAGCTCACTCTGTAATGTTGGTTTCACGACTAGATCCCATCAAATATCTCTTCGAGAAACCAGCGCTTATGGGTAGGCTAGCTCGTTGGTTGCTGTTGCTCTCCGAATTTGATCTCACATATGTGACGCGCAAGTCAGTGAAGGGAAGAGCGGTAGCAGAGTTCCTTGCCGACCATCCGGTTGAGGGGGATGAAGCAGTTGAGTATCTATTCCCAGATGAAGCAATTTTGCATATCGACGAGGAAACTTGGACAATGTACTTTGACGGAGCGTCAAATCAACATGGGTATGGGATAGGAGTGTTGCTAATAGCACCCGACAATTCCCGTATCCCTCTAGCCTTCAAACTCCGGTTCAAAGTCTCAAACAACGAAGCAGAATACGAAGCGTGCATTGCTGGTTTGGAAGCAGCCTTGGAACTAGGGGCAAGACGGCTGGACGTCATTGGGGATTCGAATCTTGTTGTGTCTCAAGCTAAAGGAGACTGGAAAGTAAAAGAGGAAAATATGATGATAACCTTGGATTTGCTGATTCCTCGGTTTGAGAAGCTGAATTTCGCTCATTTATTAAGAGAGAACAACAAGTTCGCAGATTCATTAGCAACTCTATCATCTATGATAGACATCCCGTGTGGAGTCCGGATGCGTCCAGTCATCATCGACCAGAAATTTGTACCTGCTTATGAGTCGATTGCAACCATAGATGAAGTTCAGGACGAACACCCTTGGTATTACGATATCTGGAACTTTTTAGAGAAAGAAATATACCCGCCAGGGGTAAATGCCAAAGACAAGAGGGCAATCAGAAGAATGTCAGTTCAGTTCATCATCTGCGGGGGTAAACTGTATAAACGGGGTCATCTGGGAATGCATAAACTGTGCGTTGATGCTGAAGAGTCCAAATGTCTGATGGAAGCCATCCACGGGGGTGAATGTGGTGCACACATGAATGGGGTGATGTTGGCACGGAAGATCCTTAGACAAGGTTATTACTGGTCCACCATGGAGGAGGATTGTATTGGTTTCGTCCAGCGATGTCACAAATGTCAGATTCATGCAAATCGCATGAATATCCCGCCGTCAAAGCTATACAACATGACTTCGCCATGGCCATTTTCTGTCTGGGGAATTGATGTAATCGGAGCTGTTACGCCGAAGGGGTCGAATGGGCATGAGTTCATCTTGGTAGCGATAGATTATTTCACAAAGTGGGTTGAGGCCCAATCTTATGCGGTGTTGAAAGCTTCACACGTCGCAAAATTTATCAGAAACAACATCATCTGTCGCTACGAAGTCCCAAATGAGATAATTTCAGACAATGGTTCCCACTTCAAGAAGGAAGTGATAGACTTGTTGGAGAAATACAACGTGGCTTTTCACAAGTCATCTACCTACCGGCCGCAAACCAATGGAGCGGTTGAGGCCGCCAACAAGAATATCAAGCGTATGTTGCAGAAGATGGTGGAGACCTACCGGGACTGGCCAGATAAGCTGCCGTTTGCTCTGTGGGGTTACCGGACTTCAATCAGAACTTCAACTGGGGCGACTCCGTATTCATTAGTTTATGGGATGGAGGCCGTTCTGCTTATTGAGATTGAGGTTCCGTCATTACGAGTATTGGCTGAATGCCAGATAGCCGAAGCGGATTGGCAGCAAAACAGATTCGAGGAACTCATGCTTTTTGATGAAAGAAGGTTGAAGGCACTGTACCATGTCCAAGGTTATCAACGCAGAATCGCCCGGGCTTTTAACAAGAAGGTTAAGTCCAGGAATTTAAAAGAAGGAGATTTGGTACTCAAGGACAACCGAGCTCCCATTCACGACCCAAGGGGCAAGTTCAGACCCAATTGGACTGGTCCCTACATCATCAAGTCAATCTGGTCAGGTGGAGCTGTGGTTCTGATGGATTTAGATGGCTTAGAGTTTTCCCAACCGATCAACATGGACAAGTTGAAGAAATACTACCCTTGAGGGGCTCGCTAGGCCGAAAACCCGAAAGGGCGACCTAGGCAAAACTCAGAGCATAGAAAATTTGAAATTATAAAAACTGAGCTCGCAAGGTTGAAAACCCACAAAGGGCAGCTTTGGCAAAAGTTAGAGCGCAAAAGGAGAGTAAAAAAATACCCGAGCGAACCTAAGCCTGAACTACGTAAGGCTTGATTCCCATCTTTGGGATACATAGGCAGCTTCATCCTGAAGTTCAACCACAATATTTTCCCCGATCAATTTTGTCCATTTGATCACCTCGATCATCTCTGTCCATCAGCATTCATCGTGATCTCCGGTGCAGTGCTATTCAGACTAGGGGCAACTTTCCGTTGCCAGGAAGTGCTGCAGCACCCATTCAGACTAGGGGCAACTTTCCGTTGCCAGGAGGTGCTGTGGTACCGTTCAGACTAGGGGCAACTTTCCAGTTGCTAGGATTCGGGGTTGTGCATCTCAGTGACAGATCTCAGGCGTGTCCAGTTCTGATCCATATCGAAAATAGTTTTGAAAAGTTTTAATAAAAGTTGACTTTGTTCAAATTAATCTTTTCACAACTAAGACCATTTTTGGACCAAAGTGGAGAATTTTCAGTACCACAACCTTCAATTTCATTGATTTCAAAACAGAGTTCTCTCGCTCTTGCATATAATTGAAGTTGCTTTTTATTACATTCATAACGAAAACTTGAAAGTACTAATAAAGCAATAAATCTGGGGCATAGTCAAGTCAGGTGTCCCTGCGCCCTCTTCCAGTGCTGGTCGAAGCCTCTGATGCCAACCTAGGCCCAACTTGTGCTTCTTCGTTGAGCCAATCCCAGCACTCATCAGACAAAGTGCAACTGAAAACAGGGGCGGGGGACAAGAGCTCTCTGGTCCTCCAAGCTGTAATATGCCGGGCAAGATGTGCACCTCGAACTGGGAATGTAGCCGGGTACTCTATCCCCTCCGGAGGGCAAATCTGATCATGGCCGAACTGGCGCAGAATACGGAATGGGAAATAGAATACACAGTGAGTCAAGCCGATCAGACGGATCCCGGTATCCTGGAACATGCTATAGCTCATCGCCGGAAGATTGAGCCAGGGGCAGCGCCACGCAATGCGATCTGCCGATAAATTGCACATCCATTCAAACCACCAGCTCTCATCAGGAGCATTGACTAGGCGTTGCCGAAAGAAGTAGCCACGGGCTGAGTAAGCAGGGCAAGAGTCCACAACTTGCAATTTATCCATCAACCATATCTGGGGAGGGATGAAAAATGAGAGAATAAAGAATAGAGAGATGTGCGATGAGAGAAAAGTAAGATAAGGGTTTTGTGAGAAAAACCGAGCCCGAAGGCCGAGTGATGTGAGCAAATACATGTGAGCTTGGGTGGGAAACATTACCTGCAGCAGTAGTGGACTCCCCGCAAACCTGGTTGTCTCTTGGCGGTAGAAGGCATCTAGACCCATCAATGTCTCGGCCAAAGTCATGGCGATACAACTCTTTCCTTCTCTCAAGCCTTGAGCGACTTCAATCAAGCGGATGTTAGCTCCTCCGGAGCCCGAGACAAACAGAAAATGGGATAGCATGCACAAGCAAAGGGCATGCTGTCGGAAACCTTGCCAATAGTGGTCGCTGCGGTCACTGGCATCAGAGAATCGGTAAATCAGGCTCGGGATATCCAACATGCCATCACCAATCAGAGATCGAGCATCATGCGCGTTGAGACCGCACATCCGCCCTAAAGCTTGGGCATGGCCGAAACGAGACTGAGGCAAGATCTCTTCTGAGCGTTCAGACTCCATCAAAGTTTGAAAATCTTCAAAAGTAGGACATACCTCTTGCCCTCCGAAGCTGAAGACATGCGTCACCGGATTCCAAAACCTTGCCGCGGCATGGAGGAAAGGAAGATGCAGTGGAGTCCGGCCCAGCGTGAACAGTGCATTCAAGCCGAAACCTCAGAAATTCAACTTCTCCGAGCCATCTAGAGAAGAAATCCAAGATGTGAGATTTTCTGTGAGAAATGCCTCCATTTTTGTGAGGAAAGGTGATGAAATGAATAAGTTCCAAGGGTGGGGCTTTTATAGAGGGGCAAAACACTATTCAAAGGACACGTGTCAAATTTCTGGAGGTTGTGGGAGAGGTGGCCGGCCGGCCACCTATCCTAGTAGGCCGGCCACCTTTTAGTCTTCAAATGCGAAATGTTTTCGGCCTCACATTGATCCTATTTTTGCCCGCCGGAAGAAGGTTTGAAGCATTTTCATGCATCGGGAATGTCAAAGGCTTCCATTTCTCTCGGTTTCGGGCACGTTCCATCATCTGGATTGTCCGTCCGAAGTACGTTTTGTTGTGTTTTGCTTATCGAGTTGTTGTTTTGTTTATCGAATTGTAAGTTTTGTCGAGCTGTCGCTTTTTGTGTTTTTGAATTGTTGCTTTTTGGTTACACAATTTTGTTAAGTTTTGTCTATTGAGTCGTTAACATTGTTGTACTTTGTTTATCGAGTTGTAAACTTGCTAAGAATCTGTTATTTCTTAGTGAGTCGATTTGTTTTGATTTGTTGCGTCGGTTCATTACCTGACCCGGTAAATACATGAAGCACATTTTCATTCATTCCATTTTGTGCAAACTGATGCGATGCAATGCTAAGAATTTCAAATACAAACATCTTTTCAAAAGCTGTTTCATTCCATCATGTTTTACAACAAAATAAAGGTACAAGTTTTACAGAAAATAAAACTGCCTAACAACGTGCAAAATGCTACAAACTACTAGCCAAAAAGTAAAATAAAGCAGGAAATAACATCAGTATCCTCGGGAACGGGAATGAGGAGGTCCTCTCATCCTTTTCTGTGGGATAATCTCTGCAGCATCATCACCATCTGGATCGGAGCTGTCATCCTCCAGATCCCCTTCAGGTTCGCCTCCGCTCCCGGAACCAAGACCGGAGCCTCCCTCCCCAGGAGATGTCTCTGACACGCGGTCTGCGACCTCCTCCTCCTCATCCTCGACAATGGGTGCCCTGCGTCTGCGAGACGACCCTGCTCCTCGAGCTCCTCGGTAAGGCCTGGATGGCCCAGCTCCTCGAGTCTCTGTACCTCGAGCAGGTCTAGCACCTCGACCTCTCTGAGAAGGCCCTGGTGGCCCGCCCCGTGTCGAAGCATATACGGGAGGCATCTGAAAATGAAAAGTCCAAATACATCAGTCCAAACATAAAAAGCAGGTGCAAGTACAGTATATGAGTGGGGTGTGTGTCAGATGTGCTCTACACAGCCTATCAATACAGCAGAATGTTCAAAGCCAGTATGTCATCGGGAGTATGCTAAATACAGGAAAGGTGAACAGTACCTGCACGCCCATAATGGCCAGCTGTCCCTCCCTCCGTAGGATCATGCCCTCGAATGTGGCCAGCATCCCGAGCAGCTCATCCGTATACTCAACTGGAGGCTGCAAATGCAAATGCAAAACTATCAGTAAAGGAATGAATGTCCAAATATCTAACTGATAAATCAAAGCTGAAAAACATACCGGAGGCGAATCAGGGTCTCTGATATATCTGTGGTCAGGCAGAGGAGGCTCTAACGGAACCTGGTAAGGCGTCCCGAATCGCCAACTCGTCAACTCAGTCGGCATATCTGGCCATCCAGGATGATCGAGAGTCTGAGGGATCGGAGGAATCGAACTACCTCTACCTCTAGATGCACCAGCCCTGCTAGAAGAGGGGATGTCTGTAGCACGAGCACGACTCGAAGATGGTACGCCAGTACGCCTCAGTGGCGGAGCCCGTACTCCCGTCAAGGGGGGCATCAGATATATGCGGCGATAGGTGGCGTAGTTCCCCACAATGAGATGTAATAAAGCATCGGTGCCCTGCATGTCCCTAGTCACCTCCTCAGTAGATAGCCTGTCGGCAGTCCGCATAGTGGGTGGAGGCACAGCAGGAGGGTCCTGAGACTCATATCCCCACACCTGACGCTGAAAGCGTTCCCCCAAGAACCAAGCCCTACCGACTGGTCCCTCGAGCAGGAACCTATACTGGGAACTAGTCGACCCTCCGGGGTACTGATTCTCGAGATCGTCGCCAAAGACTGCCCAAGGCTGCCAAGTGATCTGCGGATAACCAGTGCATAAATCAATCAGAAATCAGAACATATAGAGCAGATCAAAGATGAAAATGAAAAGAACTGAGAATTCTGAAATACCTCTGTCGCCCGAACAGTGTCGAAGTACTGTCGCAGAGAGAAGAGAGTCTCTCGGGGTCTCGACAGGTGCTCGCCCTCAAACATCAATGAATACGGGGTCATAGGAGGTCCTGCCACCTCCATCTCCGGGGCTAATGTGGGGAAATATGCATATACCCATAGCTGAGAAAAGCAGTGCGGGATGTGAATACAAGGTGCTAAAAGGCAGAATATAGAATGCAAAGTGCGCCGTGTGTGCAGTGAACAAGTAATGAGGAGCAAAAATGTAAATCAAGAGGACAGAATGTACCTCCCAGGCTCTCCAGTAGCCGCCGAGTAAGTCCCCCTGCCCGCGAGAGACTGCGCTCATGTAACAATAAAGGGTAGCCAGGCCAGCGCCGCCCCAATCAAACTGATTGACCTGTGATAGGTCTACCAGAGCGCTCAGTAGATACAACCCTACCATGTTCCCTCTATCGGCGAACAAGGTAGTCCCGAAGAGGAACATGAGGAAACCACGGGCATACTGCTCCGTCTCCTCAGGAGTATCGGGCTCCATCTGTGGCCGCCGGAAATGGGAAGAGAACCAAGTGTACCGAACCCTCCCGGAAGCTCTGTCTACAGGCGGGAGTGCCCCCAATAGATGCATCCAAGCAGCCTCCCATTGGCCCATATCCTCGTCGTAGGGAATGGGTCCACCGCCTACGTCTAGGCCGGTGAGTATAGCGAAGTCCAGTGGGGTCATGGTCATATCCCCGGTCGCAGAAAAATGGAAAGAATTGGTGGTGTCCCACCATCTCTCCGCCAAAGCAGCAAATAATGTCCTACTGATAAGACAGTGAGATAACCCCCTGCAGAACGGTCCGAATCCTGCAAAGTCAACCAACTCCCGGACAGCTTCCGGAAGCTCAGCATACCACTCCCTCGCGGCGGTGGAGCCATATCCCCGCACTGTGCGAGAGCCAGCCTGCATTTAGAATGAATGCGTGTATCAACAAATAAAGTGAAAATGAGCTGTGTGCAAATGAAGTGAAAATGAGCTGTGTGCAAATGAAGTGTTTTGGGCTGCGTGTTCAAATTTCAGAAAATTAGTGGGCTGTGTGTTCACATCAAATCTTGGCTGTGTGTTCAGTAAATCAGAGTTTAGGGCTGTGTGTTCTACTCTTAATCTATGTGCTGTGTGTTCACTTCAAATCTGGGCTGTGTGTTCAGTAAATCAGAGTTTAGGGCTGTGTGTTCTACTCTTAATCAGTGGGCTGTGTGTTCACTTCAAATCTGGGCTGTGTGTTCAGTAAATCCGAGTTTGGGACTGTGTGTTCTACTCTTAATCAGTGGGCTGTGTGTTCACTTCAAATCTGGGCTGCGTGTTCAGTTAAATCAGAGTTTAGGGCTGTGTGTTCTACTCTTAATCAGTGGGCTGTGTGTTCACTTCAAATCTGGGCTGCGTGTTCAGTTAAATCAGAGTTTAGGTCTGTTTGTTCTACTTTTAATCAGTGGGCTGTGTGTTCGCTTCAAATCTGGGCTGTGCGTTCAGAAAATCTGAGTTTTGGGACTGTGTGTTCTACTCTTAGTCAGTATGTGCTGTGTGCTCATTTTCAACTTCGGGCTGTGTGTTCGGTCAATCAATGTTTGAGCCATGTGTTCAATTTCTAACTAATGTGTACTGTGCGTTCACAATTATTCAATGAGCCGTGTGTTCATGACATTCAAGTGGCTAAGTCACATGCTCAGGATGCAAGTACTATGTCATAAGCTAAACTGTGTATCTAAGCATGGCAGGGGGAATGAAATGCACGAAAAAGCAGAAAATGAAGTAAAATACCTCTGCATCGTGGGAGAGGTGCTGCTCTGGCTCCCGCAGAAGAAGATCCCCTGGTACCCGATCGTTGAACTCGGTGAAATGACGAAAAACGGCCCGCGGAAGCCTATGTACCGCTGGGGCATATCGATCGGGAACAAAAGGGCGAACCCTCGGGGGCAATGTCATAAAATCAAAATCGTCTCCGGCACCTGGAGGACCTCCACCGTGAGGAAAATGACCCGCCATGTCGGGAAATCTGCAAAGAAGAGCAAAAATGAGCAAAATGGGCCAAAGTTGGAAAAAGTCAACAAAAGTCAACTCTCGGGAAATGAAAAGTCAACAAAAGTCAACTCCCGGGAAAATCTTCCAAATAATGAGACAAACTTACCTCAAGTGGTGAAAATGAGAAGAGAAGCCCCGGAATCAAAATTTAGTCGGCTCAAAGTACGCGAAACTGGAAGATTTCGCGAAAATAACTTGTGTGGAAGGCCCGAGGGCGCGTATAAAATGCAGATCTGAAGGAGAAAATGGTTTGGGGAGCAAGAGGAGGAAGTTTTGCAGCTGTGGGTGTGATTTCGGATTGAATGGAGGTGTGTATATATAGAAATGGGAAAAATGACCAAAATGCCCCTGCTTTGGGCAGGTGGCCGGCCGGCCACCTTTTCTGGCTGGCCGGCCCCTCTACTTTTCTGCCCTGGCCGATGGCCTCTTCTAGGGAAATGGGCTGGCCGTTGGTGGTCCCCACCCCCTCCCCTACCTCTCTGAAAATTTTGAGGAAAATCGGAGTTCCCGGGACCTGAAAAAGTTCAAGAAAAGTGCACTTTCTGGCGCCGAATTGCTCCACCGGAACTTTAACTGCAATTTCTGACATGTGTCTCCTCATTATTCATCAAAATCAGAGTGCATCCTTTTTAAACATGTTGTGACCTCTCCGGGAGGTGAATCAGAGGCCGCGATCGAGTTGCCGTCGCCGAAATGCGCGTTTTCCGGCTCATCATTTCATGTCAAACAGGCACCCTAATTTATACTCGTTTTGCATTGTTTGGCTTATAATTTGCATTCTCATAAACATTTTGCATTGTCATGCATCATTTCTCGGCGTGCCATACCTCTATGCTTGAGCATGTGTTGTCACGCATTATCTTTTCTCGCATTGTGTTGCATTTATTCGCCGACACTGTGTGTGTTAAACTTTCGGAACCACAGGAATCACATTGAATATATGTTGTTGGCATATTGTTCTTGTTGAATTTCTCTATTTTGCAGGCACGATATTGTATGTACGGTTCATTTGAGGCTGGTGCGACCAGACGAATCGCGCAGGTATCGTATCTTCTCCGTGTGAGACGCGACGAGAATTGAATAATTCTCCGCATTCCTAACTGCATGAAATGTAGTTGTTGCTTTGCATTCTTGCTTAAAACTGTTGCATCTATTTGTCAATACTTGCTTCATTACAGCTTGCTGCACTTGCACGATCACCTGGCTCCGTGCCTATCATTTGCATTTTGCCCCCCCTTTTTTGCTTGAGGGCACGCCTGCGGGCCCGCATATCTCTGTTTACCTTGTATGATTGTCTAAGTCTTCGGCCTTGTCAAAAATGGGTCGTCTCTGGGCTTTGACATTCATTCTCGTCACTTCTTGACTTCCGAGTTCTGTCAAAGAGGGGCAACTGTAGACACCCCATTTTTGACCGACCTTAAGACTCAGACGTCACCGTTTGAGCACTCGGTGATGTTGCATGTTGTGCTCGTTCAGAAGTCCCAGAGTCGCGGCCGTGCGCCCTGCCTCCGGACTTCCGAACCCTCTTCTGTGCCTTGTCTCGATTTGCGAACCAGACTCGGTTTTCTCTGTTTTCTTTCCTGAGGGAAGGGAGTGGTCCCGTAGACTATCTCTCAGTGGCCGTGAGCTACATTTCGTGGCCGTAGGCCATTTTGCCCATTTCGGAGCCCGGTTCCCGGTTTTCGGAGCCGTTAGGCTGTGTGCCTCGGTTCGGGACCGCCCAACCATCTCCGATTTCTTCAGTTTTTGGCAAGTACCTTTGTTTTATCATTATGAGGAACACTGGGGCCTCAGATGCCCACTTCGTGGCCGAATGCCATTTTCGGTGCCTGCAGCCTATTTTCGGGACCCCGAACTGCGCGGTTTAGGCCCCGAGCATTCATTTTGCATTGGTTTTTGTTCAATTTTGGCAAGTACCTCTGTTTTATCTTTACGAGGAACACTGGGGCCCCTGATGCCCACTTCGTGGCCGTATGCCACTTCCGGTGCCTGCAGCCGGTTTTCGGGACCCCGAACTGCGCGGTTTTGGTCCCGAGCATTCATTTTGCATCAGTTTTTGTTCAAATTTTGGCAGGTACCTCTGTTTCAATACCAGGAAGATCACTGGGGGGGGGGAGGCCAGCAATTATCCCAGATAACCAGTTTCGCTCCTCCGGCGCCCGTTTTGCTCACTTTCGGGCCAATGTTGAACACCCTGGGGATATTTCCTTCCAACCAAAGCTACATATTTGTGATCAGGGGACATGGGAGGACCCTAAAAGTGCATGGTTGGCCAGCAATTGTGACTTTCATTTTGAGCCTCTCCTTCAAATCCAATGTTGTGACTCCTGCTTCAGTGTTGCCAATTTTCAACCTTGGAACCTTGTTCTACACATATGGGAGGACCCTAAAAGTGCATGGTCGGCCAGCAATTGTGACTTTCATTTTTGAGCCTCTCCTTCAAATCCAATGTTGTGACTCCTGTTTCAGAGTTGCCAGATTCCAACCTTGGGGCCTTATTCTACACACTTGGGAGGACCCTAACACATGGTGGTTCGGCCAGAAATTTTTCACCTCATTTTTGGGCCATGGCCGGCCGTCCAGGGTGAGTGGCTGGCCGACCAGTTGGGGTGGCCGGCCGGCCACCTTCCAGAAATCTACCTGGCCGGCCAGCTTTCTGCTTTCCAGCCCTTTACAGCTGTCCGGATATTTTTTTCAAAATATCTCCCCCTCCGGGGGATAATTTTGGGAGGGAAAGCTTGGATGCATTCCCTCCCCTTTTACACCCTTTTCTTGCCTATTTAAAGGGCTAACCTCCTCCTTCCTAGGGTTACAAAAATTTGCCTTAAGAACCTCTCTTCAAAAACCTCCATTTCCTATCTCCAAAACTCAAAAAACCTTCAAGCATCTAGGCCAATCCTTCATCAACCCTAAGCACCACCATCAACAACTCCATTTCAGCAGCAAGGGAGTGATTTTCAGAGGCCAACAAGCAACAATTTCAAGTCAAGAAGCCACCAAAGTTGGATCTCCAAGGGTAAGCCTCTAAGTCCCTTTTTCTAGCATTATTTTCTATCAATTCTTTACCCTATTTCCCTTTTGTTTTGGGCTTTGACCCCTACTGGTTTTGTGCTTATTTTGAGCCCCTCTACAATATTGTAGAAGGGCTCACCTCATTTGGTACCTCTATCATACACTTCTTTCAATATCACCCTTTATGCCAATTATTTGCATGCTTTGTTTGGCTTTTGAGTGATCTGATTTCGAGCTTTATATAAACTGTGAGTGGGCCTATTTTGAGGCCCTCTTCAATATTGAAGAAGGGCTCAACCATGTTTGGCCCCTCTATCATGCACTTCCTTTGTAATTCCTCTATTTTACCGTAAAATTGCATGCTATTCTTAGCCTATTTGTGATCTGAGTTAGAGCATTCAACATACTGATATTGTGCTTATTTTGAGCCCCTCTTCAACATTTAAGAAGGGCTCAACCATGTTTGGTCCCTGTATTATGCACTTGCTTTGAATTCTTGTTCTACTCCCATTTTGCATGCTTCTTTAAGCTTATCATGCTTCTGTTTTGAGCCTCCATCAGGCTTGCAAAGTGTCTTATCTTGATCCATTCTTTGTGTTTTGTTAAGAGTCTCAGGCCATTTGATGTTTTTTTTTGGTACTTCATGTTGTATCCATCTTATTTTCCGTAAAATTGCATGATTTTTTAGGCCATTCTAACTTCTGTTTTAGGTCTTCATCAGGCTTGTAAAGTGTCTTGTTTTGGTCTATTCTTTGTGTTTTTTTAAGGGTCATAGGCCATTTGATGTTTGATTATGATACCTCATGTTATATCCCTTATTGGTCCATATATTGCATGCGATTTTGAGCCTATCTACATACTGAATTGGGGGATGTCATCTCTTGTAAATATGCATATTTTGGGTTCCTCTTCAATGTTTTAGAAGGAAATTTTGTGATTTGAATTTTCTATATACTACTTGCTTAATAAATCCCCTCTTTTCCCCCATTTTTGCATGCCTTGTTGCCATATCTATGCTCACAATTTGGCCATGTTTTGTACTGAAAAGATGCTATTTTTTGGGGCTGCCTTGCTACTGTTTTTTCTGTCATGTGCCAATTTTGCCATGTTTAGCATAGCTGTAGGCCATTTCGGGTACTCAAAATCACATTTCGGGATGATTTCATGCATTGATTGTCATTTCGTATCATTTCGGGGCTGTTTTCCCCTTCATTTAGCTTCTGAAATTTGGTTTGCATACTTGCATATCATTTTCCATGTCATTTCATGCCTTAGTGCATTACCTCGGTTTGCGTGCCCGTGGGCACGCACTTTGAGGCACCTCTGTTTTATGCATCAGCAGCTTATGTGAGTGTGGCTGAGGCCCTCTCATGTTAGTGTAAGCCCGATCTGCATTTTTCCTGCCTTTACATCACCGCCTCGGTTTGCGTGCCCGGGTGCACGCATTTCGAAGCAGCTCTTTTTCATCCGACGGCATCTTATGTGAGTGCGGCTGAGGTCCTCTCATGTTAGTGTAAGCCCAATTTGCATTTTCACGCCTTTACATCACCGTCTCGGTTTGCGTGCCCGTGTGCACGCATTTCGAGGCAGCTCTTTTTTATCCGACGGCCTCCTATGTGAGTGAGCTGAGGCTCTCCCATGTTGGTGTAAGCCCATCGTGGCATTCCGTATGCCATTTCATTCCATTTCATCATCGCCTAAGTTTGCGTGCCCGGTGTGCACGCATTTCGAGGCACTTCGGTTTTATTCGATTTGCATTTCATCATCGCCTCGGTTTGCGTGCCCGTGTGCACGCATTTCGAGGCACTTCGATTTATCCGATTTGCATTTCATATCATCGCCTCGGTTTGCGTGCCCGTGTGTACGCATTTTGAGGCACTTCGATTTCCTCCGATTTGCATTTCATATCATCGCCTCGGTTTGCGTGCCCGTGTGCACGCATTTTGAGGCACTTCGGTTTTATCTGATTTGCATTTCATCATCGCCTCAGTTTGCGTGCCCGTGTGCACGCATTTCGAGGCACTTCGGTTTTATCCGATTTGCATTGCATATGTCATTTCATGCCTTAGGATCATCACCTCAGTTTGCGTGCCCGCGTGCACGCATTTCGAGGCATCTCATTTTCATAGCATTGTGCATGCTAGGTCGTATGTTAGCTGCATTTCATGCATGTCATGCATATTGCACGGGAAACGAGGCGCATTCTGTACTCCGAGTACCGGAACGTGTCTCAATTCCCAAGTCACCGACACTCCGAATTATCTGTGATGGAGTTAGGTTTTGTTGTAGCATTCACATGCATTCATCCTATATTGAGTTGTGCAATTCGGCTCCTCGGCCATCATGCATCGATATGCGTGATGGTGGCACGAGGACCGAGGCATGCATATATTTGTGAAATACATTGCTATGCCCCTTTCCTGCTCTCTGTTGCAGCAAAATCAAGAATCAACAACTTTTCAGAGTTCGACATGCATTTCGAGAAACAGTGCAAACAGAGGCTAATCGGGGCATCCTAGTGGATTTCCGCGCAGGCAGCCCAAACATGCATCAATCATCGAATCAAGGCAGCCCCTGGCTTGCACGCCAGTTTACAGCTTTCTTAGATTAATTTGTACATTAATTAGGATTTCTGTATTATTCTTTCATTTGGACTGTATATTTATTCGGACCTCTGTGCGAGGGCATAATTGTAATAAGGGTGTGTGAGTGTGATGTATGTCTTCCAACCCCACGTCTTTCTCCCTTTTATTTACCTGCTTACGATGGTTAGATATAGGGCATATTTCAAATAGCATACAGTATGACAGCATGTTTGCATCATTCATCTGTTTTGCACGCACCGGGCTCGGCGCATCATACAAACTGCATTCGTATTTCAATTCCAAATTGAATACATGTTAGCTGTAGCATTTCATATACCATGTTTAGAATAGCCGAGCCTGCCATTAGTTTGCATTTTTGCATGTGTTGCATTAGGCATTCTGTATATTTTAGGATCATGCATGATTTCTAATCGGTTTTCGGTTTTGGCTTGGAGTACTCGGTAAGTTTTATGCTTTAGCATTCTTGCATGCGTGTGAGTGTTGCCATGATAGCATGCTTACCATGAGGCTATGTGCTTATGTGATATAACTGCCTTGAATGCCTGTGGGTGGAGGTTGAGTTATTTGAATTGGGATAATGCACTGACTGTTTGTTAAGCCCACTAGATAGTGGCAAAATCACTGTTTTTCTAAGCCCACCTGAGGGTGGCAAATCCGCATTTTAGCCTACCTGCGGGTAGCACCATCAAACCATTTTCAAGCAAACAAACATGAAATATTTTGTTCCAATTCAGACGGCCCAATCTATACTTGTTTGCTGCGAGCATCACATAGTAACCTAGGCTAATAATCGGAATAAGAACTCACAATGTTTTCAAAAACAGATATCATGGTTAGTAGAGGCCGGTCTTTGACCGGGCGAGCGGGGAGTGCTCACGATGTGACCTTCCCCAATCGTACCCAAGTTCCCGAGCCAACTTTGGTGATGACGGACACGTGGCCTTTTGGCACCGAGTCAGGGTTTCCTAAATTTCCCATTTTAAAATATTTAGGTGGCGACTCTGTTATCTGGCAAAGCAGTCCATGTTTGGTACTTCTTTTCTAAAAAATCTGTTTTTCTTCCAAACGATTTGCCAGAGTTGGACTCTTTGGTTCAGATTTAGAACCGCAACAAAAATCGAGTCCGAACTGTAGCGAGGTCCCTCGCGGGCTTGTTACACTATTACACTATTTTAGCCCCCGATGGCCTATTTTCAAACTTAAGTGTGAAAAGAGTGCCTTTTCGACTTAGTTTTCAAACCGGAAGTCACGTGCTACCAATTGATCTCTTTCAAGCATTTAAATTGATACTCACATCACTAATTGAACTCACAAATAAAGTTAAGCAGAGTTTACAAGAAAAACATTTGTTTCATAAGCTAAGAGAGAGGACATGCTGAATAAAAAGATAAGTGCAGTACATACCTGCACGGCTCTTTGTCTCCTCTTGAACTTTATCAATAACCTAGAAAACCGACGAATAACAACGCATTAGGTCAATTCAAACATTTTAAAATGGATAACAATAAAATGGTGATAGCTAGAGTTAAGACTAAGAGAAGCACGCCAAAAAGATAATAAATTATGACAATCAAGCAAATGCCTTGTAAGCAGATTTACTCCAAGTTTAACTGTCCTGCATCATCTTCTTTTATGCAATAAATTTTGCTGCCGCTCAATTTACCAACATATATTGAAAACTTCTACAAAAACATGAAAAATCTCCAGCCAGCCAGCCATCACTCTGATGACAACCATAAAGTATTCCTCAACTAAAGATCCAACTGCCCCACTTTGACATGGATTGCTAAAAGGCCACCAATAAAACTATGTAATTTGCTCTAGATTTGCTTCCACGTTCGTGTTTGTACTTGGCTAATCACATTGCTGGCTAAGCATTTGCAAATGGCTTGCTGAGTGAAACCTAGCTACCGTTATTGGCCTAATGCATAATATTACACATCTATAACAATAGTTAAATAAGTTCCTCACACTGAAGCAAAAGCTCTACACCATGTATGAGTATTATGAGGACAAAAGGCAGAATTGAAACAACCATATTGAAATTTTATACTGACCGCTATTCTCCTTGGTTGTGTGCATATAATGTTACAGTGTCCACCATGTCCTGCTTCAATCATGTCATCCAATAAATATTGGGGGACCTACATAAACTGCTAGTCAGAATAAAAACATATACTGCTGTTCAGAGAAAAGGAGAATATCAGAGAAGGTTGCACTAGCAAGCTAGGGAAAGCTTATGTTGGGGTACAAGAATGCATGTTAAAAAGATAAACCAACTATGAGTATATTAACAGGAAAAATAAATCAAATTTGGACCTGAGTTGTCTTTCCAGAACCTGTTTCCCTACAAACAACAAGAACATTATTCTCTTTCAGCAATCGCAATATATCACCCTTCAGCTCAGCAATTGGCAGTGCCACCATAATACATTATACAAGTTAAAGCGTAACAGAAATGACCAAACAGGGCATGGACATGTTGACACGGAAATGCAAAAAAAACGTTGAACGCGACAGGTGGAGGACACACTCAAAATATATAATTTTACATATTTATTATATATATAGAGATAAGCAATTATTATATGCCATGTATATAAATGTTTAATTCAAAGATAATAACAAACTGTAATATAATACTAATTTCTAGAGTCTAAAGACTAATTTTAAAGTTTAAAAAGGATGATAGGTATAGATTTACATTATTTTTTCTTTATCATTGGATTTTTAAAAAATAATATTCAAATTGGTTATGTTTTTTCATGTGTGTCGAAGCGACAAGCACGTGTTTCCAAAGTGTTTATAGTGTGTCTAAGTCTAGAAAAATTTTAAAAATAGTATGACATGCTTGGAAGTGTGTCCGACAGGAATAGGTATTGAAAAGTGTCCGATGAGTATCGCAGCATGTCCATGTCTGACATGGTGTCCAACATGATGTCTGACAATACATGACACCTCAGACACCTTTTTCATAAGGTGATTGTAATGGGTCATAAGGCCATTATTGAAGTACTCCACGTATTTTTTTCATGAATTTAAGTAATTTGGAAAGAAAAGAAATAGTGCCAAGACTACAAGTATTCTTCATCTCCATTGGCTTAATTTATCCAAAAAAAAAAAAAAGGGATTTGAGAAATATTAAATTTCTTGATGTCACTTAACCATATGTTATAAATTCCATGTAATGGTACAGTTACAAACTTTTGTTACAGTACTACACCCTAAACCAAGTAATTTATATAGTTATACTTAATAAAAAGGAACAACGGGAAAAACATTTAGGATCCAGACTTGTGTTTCTTTCTAAAATACAGAATGAGAACAAACATATCCAAGGCTTCCAGTTCATACATGCCATAGTCAACATGCTTGTGTGCCAATATACCCTCACAGCATAATTGATTTCCAATGGCAACTACTAATTAAAAAAATGCATTGCTAGTGCTGTAGATAGCTGCAATATACTGTATCATTGTGAAAGATCAATAGTACATGAGTGCAGGAGTTGCTAGGACATAAAGTCAAGTGGGATAGGAAAAACGGTATAATGTGAAAGGGCATGTTAGGTACAACTAGAAACTTACTGAAGTCTCTCCACCGGATCACTTTCCAAAAGGAGAAGTAAAAGAGGAAGATACTAACCCTGTATCTTTGCATTTTCTTTTTATTCTCTAGCTCCTGTCTCAGACAAGAACTCTCTGCAAGCCCCTAATTAATATCTTAAAGGCCTTATCAATTTAGCCACCGAAGCCCTGACTAATAGTTGATTGTCTCCATTGTTATTTTCCAAGTCACACTTCAATGATAAAAGGAATAAAATTACTTTAGACAAGAAAAGGCCCATGGAGAAGCCCATGAACATACTTTCAGCTTTTAAAGTAGCTGGAGCAGCAGTTGAGTCGATGTTTTCTTGCATAAGTGGTTTTTGAAACTTTTCTTCAAAGAACCACTCAAGGCATCAACAGAAGCAATTGATTCAGGGCCATCAGCATTTAACAATGAATCCACAAAACCAGCCATTCGATCTTCCTCACTGTCTCCTATCTTGGTTGATAATTCCCTCGTAAAATTTCAAGCAACAGAGAAATTGTCTACAGGTCCAAAAACATCATATCATACTTCCAATATGAATGGAAATTAAAACTGAGATTTATTTACATATCAAAGGAATTTCAAGTCTACAGTACACAATGAAGTCAAAGCCTTAGAAAAGATAGTTCTGCCAATCTGACGTCATAGAATGTAAGAAAAGTCACCTTCCACCCAGTGCAGAACAAGTGAAGCATAAGGCTCTATAACAGGCAGGTGGACAGGGAGATCCGGAAACAGGCGATGGAGAGCAAATGCTGTAACTCTATTCTGTGCATCCTGAGACCAGATGTACTTAAGGAAATGAAATTCACAGGCAGGTAAGCAAAACTCAATTCATTGATTATTTTCAGACGGGAAACTTTATTAAGATAAAAACATGAACAGAAAGCTGAACAAAATTATTAGCAGCTCCAACTTCCAACTAGTGCCTATAGAAATATGACCAAATATAACCAAGTTAAGTAGGGTTTAAAAAATACATAACCTTCATACACCCATTCTCATGAGCCACAACAAGAGCATCCCCATAAGTAGCAAGAGACAAAACAAAGGTCACATTTCCAGGTGCATCCTCCCCAATATTGTCAAAGGACTGTGATCACTAAGACACCATAACCGGACAGTTCCATCCTAACTTCCACTATAAAGAACCCCATTACAAACTGCTAGAGTAGAGACAACGGACTTATGCCCATTCATAGTACAGGACAGAGAGTAATCCTGAATAAAAATTAAACAAAACCTCAATTTTCAGATTCCAAAGCAATAAAATTACTATGTAACCAGAGTGGTCACAAAATGAGTATAAGCCCATTACCTGCAAGGGCCATGCCTTTATTGACTTATCTCCACTACCAGTATATAGGTGTCCAGTTCCAGAAATGGCAAGGGCATGAATACCAGTATAGCGCCAATCTTTTGCTCAAACAGTTTCTTTATTGGTTCTTGATCAAATGGATCAGTAATACCCCAGATGTAAATGCCAACTCCACCATCACCACTTATGCACAATGGTTGTTCTTCATCTGTGAAAACTATAGCCGTAATTTTATGCTCATGACCCATAAATGTATGCAAGTGAGTAAAATCCTACAATGGGTAGATCCACTAATGAATCTCAATATAAAAGGATATTTAAATAGGAAACTACAAGACTGCAAAATGAAAATAAGTCATTCATTCTATCATATTTATGATTTAATTAATAGTGATTTGCAAAACTTGACCCATGCTACAAGTAACCAAAATTTGAAACTTAAAAGGTTTTTCAAATTTATAATTGAACTTTTTTACTTCCAATATATTAGTTTCAATGGTTAAAACTTGGGAAAACAATTTGTATTTGAAAATGTTGACTTCTCGATTACATTCTTTCTATTATCTACATAGAATTCATTCAAAATTAAGCTTCCTTAAGTTTTCCCTGTTTTCTCAGCAGCCAAACAAGGGATGCATTTACAGGTTTTTCAGTTCCAAAATCAACTAAGTACTTAAGTTTGATAGAACAGTTCCACTTATAATCAAGTTCTCTTTTCATATTTCAGCCCATTTTCTCATAACCCAAACAAAGGTATATATATATTACTACTATAATAAGCATAATTCAAAAGAATTTGGCCAATTTTCTGAGCAACCAAACATGGGTAAACCCTTATCAAATACTATGCCTTTTCTTTTCTTTTTTGAATTTCAACACCAAATGTTGCATCAAATGGTGAGATGCGAATTCCAGCATTACTCACACTAAATTAGCAGCTTGTCTGCCAAACCAACCCTCTTTGGTCTCAATAATAAGACGCATTGGTTCCTTTTAGGTATCAATTCCAATAATAAGACACATTGCCTCTACTTTAGAACACCAGTGAATGGTCTCACCAATTAAAGCACTAACACAACAAAAATAGCTTCAAACAAATGCACACACAAGTAATAAAATTCATAGCTGCTTTAAACTATATGAACTAAAAGATAGAGATAAAGGAGCCACAAAACATAAAATGAATTCCTGAGCTAACCCATTAAGTTGAAACCAAAAAAAGGAATATACCTCAACTCCTTTATAGTTGAATCCTCACCGAGTTTCAGTGTATCAACTGAAACTTTAGGAGGTGGAGATAGCCAATCATCCTCTTCCTTATCTTCACAATCAACAACCTCTATGAATTTCTCATTCTTATCTACCTTCTAACCTAAATTCAAATTAATACCAACACTCAAATCAATTTCAAACAAAGACTCACATTCTAGGTTGCCAAATCATTCAAATTTAATAAAATCTACAAAAATTAGAGATCTTTACAGCGGTATAGGAATGCTTCCTTCGTTTGGGAGAGAAAGCTGGGGATGAATCTGAACAATCATCTGCAAATTCCAAAAATTAAAATGTTTAAGACGTACACACACATCTATATATATATATAGAGAGAGAGAGAGAGAAAGAGGATAGACCGTTGAGGCAGACAACATCGAAGGGTTGAGCACGGTGGTAACTGAAGAGAGGTTTGAGTTGTTCTTCGGTTGATTTGGCTTGTAAAATAGAGAAATCAAAAATCAAGTTCAGAAACACTAGAAGAAAACAAAACAAAACAAAACAAAATAAAAACAGTACTTGGAAGATTAGGGGGCTACAACTTGAAGTTTCACACTATTAGGGTAGAAGAAATTGGGACCAAAGTCGCAGTAATCGTCGAGGGAGAAGCAGAGGTCGGAGTTGGGATCGTGTAGGGTTTGAAGGACGCGGTTCTGATTAAAGAGTTGTTGGGAGGGTTTGAGAGTGTTGATGTAGCGTAGTGATTGGAGTAGGAGGGGGTCGAGATTGAGAAGGGGGGAAGGGGAAGAAGGGCATTGGAGGGAGTGGCAGAAGAGGGATTCCGATGGGAGGCGGTGGAGGAAATTGAAAGGACAGGGGCAGAGGGCGGTGGCGGTGGTGGTGGTGGCGGTGGTGGGGAGGAGAATGGAGGTGGAGTGGTGGGTGGTTTCGGAGAGGTGGATGAGGTGTTTGAGTGTTGAGAGAGCGGTTGGGAGATCGAGAGGCTGCGGCAGAGGCGGAGGTGGCGGTGGTGAAGTGATTGAGTTGGTGGTGGTGGTGAAAGAGGGAGTGAAGGAAGAAAGGTCAGGTATGGTGATGGAGATGGAGGATTCATCACAGTGTCTCTTCTTTTCTCCTTTTCTTCGTCGCCCTCCTCAGTGGACTAAATTATTTCCCCCCTAAAATATTTAGTGACTATATGTTTTGGTGACAAAATTATTTCTTCACCAAAAATAATAATATTGGCCACAAAAATAATTTTGTCATTAAATGATATTAAAATATTAAAAATTATTGGTGACAAAAATATATTTGTCATTAATAATTTTATAATTGGTGACCAATTTTTTCGTCACCAAAAGTCTATTAATTTTGGCGCCCTCCGAAAATGTTAGCGGGAAAATATTTGGTGACAAAAAAAATATAAATAATGACAAAATATAATTTCGTCACCTATTTTTTTTATTATGATTTAGATTGGTGACGAAATTTTATTTTTGTCTCCAAAAATAATGCATTTGGAGACGAAATATGATTTTCGTCATTAAAAGATACGTATTTCGTGACAAAAAAAAATTTCGTCATTAGTTTTCGTGGCTAAATTTCGTCATTAGTTTTCGTGGCTAAAGACTATTTTTGTTGTAGTGTTAGTCGCCAAAAAATAAAAAAATTGGAGGGAGACATTTCTAATTTAAATTTGAGGGAATTATAAAAGTAATTGGCGACTAAAGTTTTTAGTCGCTAATGGTGTAACATATAAGTAATTGGCGACCATTAGGTATTTTAGTCGTCAATTGTATAAAATGATATATATATATTTTGTACCAAACCAAACCCTAAAATAATCTGCGCCTCTCTCTCTTTCTCTCTCTCTCTCTCTCTCTCTCTCTCTATTCGGTGTCCCTCTCCCTCTCCCTCCCCGTCTCCACTATTCCTCTCCCCTCCCTCTCTCACTACCGCTCTTCTTTTCCTTCGACGGAAACCGGAGCACCTCCTCTTCACGCCGCCCGCCTCCTCCTCCTCCGCCGATCTTCACAGATCCACCGCCGCGAGATCCAGAGGCTTCATCACTGAGATGAACTCTGCTCCATTGATGCTCCGTCTCGCGTATGCTTTCTCTCGCTCTCTCTCTCTCTCTCTCTCTCAAAATATTCAGAGGTTTCTTGTAAGATCTGATTGGTCCTTTTGATTTTCACTTTTGATCTTAAAAATCAATACATACATTCTATATACACACATCAATCTTTATCATCGTGGTAGCTTTCAATTTGTTCCCTTTCAATTCGATGCATTTGATTATCTTTATCCACTTCATTTTATATTTTTTTTGGGTTTTTCATTTTCAAAAAGATTGTCACAATTTGTATGTTTTATCGATGTTTCGATTTTCCCCCCTTACAAAATGGGTTAATTTCTTTTTTTTTCTTTCCTTTTCGATTTCAATTTGTTTATTTTTTCGACAATTGATTTTGAGTTTGTTTTGCAAGTACTGATCAATTTTTTTGGGTTTGTTTTGATTTTGAATTTTGTTTCAGGTTCTATAGCTCTGTAGAATTAGTGTATATCAACTTTAGAACTCTGTGGTAGATCGCACAAATCTCAAAATTTTAAGGAGATTTGCACGCTATTTATCCAACAGGTATGCTCTTTTCATCACTTGATATACTTGTCTATATATATATGACTGAATCTATATTATGTTTGTGTTTATAATCAAGAAATTTTTGAATTTTAATGTTTGGATACATTTATTGTTTGATGTTTTCTTTGCCAGCAATTGGGGCATTCTGATTTGATTTTTGTGGGAGCTTAACTGATTTTTGTTTAGTTATTGATTGCCTCACTTAGTACATATCGTTAAAGTTGCTCAGCAATCTCTCGGGATTTGTTTTGTATTAGTATTTGTTCAATTAAATGGTTGGAAGGTGCACAGTTAGGACCTCCTTGGATCCAGCTTGTTCCTTATGTTTCCAGATTTTATATAGTATTTTAAAGAGATGGGTTTATCTAAATAGTTATTTAATACAACTGCTTCTACTATTTAAAATAGTTATTTAATACAGCTGATTGGTCCTTGTTTCACTTCTTTTAATAAGCCAACATGTTTTAGTATGTTGAATGCAATGTATGTCCTTCATTTTAATATGACTGTATGGTCACATGCTCGTATCAAAGGGTGGATCAACTTTGAAAGCATGGACCACTTTCTCCCCTCTTTTTTTCAATTGATGTCTTATCTACTTTCTCTTTCATTTTTTTTATTTATTTATTTTTTTAGGAAAAATTACATACACACAAAAAATAAAAATAAAAACCCACAGTTTGACCATGGTAACAAATGAACCTTTGAGTTTTTAATTTTATCAATTTAAATACTAATCTCTTAATTTGTTTTCAATCTAAACCATTGGTCTTTCTCCGGAGAGTAAGACCAATTGAAAAGAAGTATTTTAGCTTTGCTTGATTAATATCATTTCCATTGTTAATATCTTTTTAAGCTGTGTAACTATCTTTTTAAGGTGTATAAGCTTTTGTTGGCGAGTGAATTTTTTTATTTCTAGAACTGCTAAGAATGGATAATATGTAGACACTCTTTTACTATTATCTTTTTTTGCCTCATTAAAGAGATACCCTCTTCATGGTACAAAGGATGCCCTAAGGAAAGATATAGGAAGGCATCGGTGGCGGTACCTCTAACCTAATGTGGTGCTCATGGAGAGGAATATGATATCTTTCGAATATGTGGAGAGTTCATAGTTTTTGAAATTGCAGTGCTTCTTAGGTTCGTTTTTCAGTACACTTGGAACTTGATAATGCTTTATCTGTCTCTCCATGTGCGAGATGGGTCCCACTGTGAGTTGCATTCTAAATTTTTTTTAATAATGCAATGGATGCTAACAAGGATGCAAACTTCAGTTTGTAGTCATCATGCATGGTTAAATATTGGTTTGCCAAGAGTATGATTATGTAGTGCTTTTGGATCCTCTTTGAGAAGAATGAAGATCATATCTCTCTTTATTTCATTGAATTCAAAATACACTGGCTCAAGATATTTATAATACAAGTAGTAACAGAATTGCTAACCAACTCAGTAACTAACTCAGCTAACTAACTAACTAACTTGATTAACTGATTAACAAACATTACAGCTGTAGTTATATCTGTTACAGATATTTTCTGAAGTATGATTACAATTACAAAGCTGTGATACATCAGTCGTGAATGCTAACTTCTTATTATACTGAGAAGTTGACTCTGCATCTAGCTGCTGTGATGACTGCACCTTAGACTCTGCATCTAGCTGCTGTGATGACTGCACCTTAGTAGACTGCTGCATCTGGGTATATATCTCAGCACTCCCCTGCAAGCTGAGAGGGCAAGGCTGCACAAGAAGCTTGTCTTTCAAATAAAGAAACCGAGAGGTAGAAAGAGGTTTTGTGAAGATGTCTGCCACCTGATCTGTGGTAGGAACATAGTTCAAAGTAATCATTTTGGCCACAACTTTGTCTCGAATGAAATGGCAGTCTATTTCTATATGTTTAGAGCGTGAATGAAAAACTGGATTAGAAGCCAGTGCCATTGCAGACATGTTATCACACCAGAGCTCAGGAATAGAAGAGGGCAACATATGCATATCTTTGAGCAACTGCTGCAGCCAGGTTAATTCAGCAGTGGCATTTGCTAAGGCTCTGTATTCTGCCTCAGTAGATGATCTAGAGACAATAGGCTGTTTCTTAGCACTCCATGAAATGAGGTTAGAACCCAAGTAGACACAGTAACCTGAAGTAGACCTTCGATCAAGACTATCACCAGCCCAGTTTGAATTAGAAAAAGCATGAAGAGATAAGGGACCAGCAGTAAAGTGGAGACCATGATGTAGAGTACCTTTCACATATCTCAACAAGCGTTTGACAGCTTGAAAATCAGCATTTGTGGGCAGATGCATATGCTGACATGCTTGGTTAACAGCTAATGCTAGATCAGGTCTGGTAATAGTAAGGTACTGGAGACCACCAACAAGACTTCTATACAAAGACGGATTAGAAAATGGAAGTGCATCTGAAGAAGAAGAAGAAAGGGAAGAAGAAGTCTTGATAGCTAAGGGAGTGGAGCAAGGTTTGCAATCAGTTAAACCAGCTTTGTGAAGCATCTCAGTAGCATACTTAGTTTGAGATAAAAAGTAACCATGAGATAGGTCTTGAATGGAGATGCCTAAGAAATAGGACACAGTTCCCAACTCCTTCATGGAGAATTCTGTATGCATATGCTGAATGAATTGAGCAAGAAGAAGAGAATCACTACCAGTGACTAGAATGTCATCAACATAGACAACAAGAAGAAGCAAGCTGCTGGAAGTGTGTTGGACAAACAGAGAAGAATCTGAATGACTATTAACAAAGCCTTGTGAAAGAAGGAATTTAGAAAAAGTTGAATACCAAGCTCGAGGAGCTTGTCTAAGTCCATACAAAGCTTTCTTGAGTTTGCACACTTGATTGGAAGATTGAACAAAACCTGGAGGTTGTAGCATATACACTTCTTCATCTAATGTGCCATGAAGAAAGGCATTAGATATGTCTAATTGATGAATAGGCCAATTAAAATGAAGAGCCAAACACAGAAAAATCCGAATTGTAGGCTGTTTAGCCACAGGGCTAAAAGTTTCATGGAAATCAACACCTTCTTGTTGAAGATATCCCTTTGCAACCAATCTAGCTTTATATCTTGCCACAGAACCATCAGAATTTCTTTTGATTCGATACACCCATTTACAACCAATTGCTATTTTATTAGGAGGAAGAGACACAAGATCCCAAGTGTCTTGTTGCTTCAAAGCTTGAAATTCATCCTGCATAGCAGTAAGCCACACAGGAGAACCTAAGGCAGCTTGAACAGTAGGAGGTTCAGTGTGAAGATAAGAGGATGTAGTAACTGTAAGACACAGAGGAGATTTTGTTTTGGATCGGGTAAGCATGGGATGAACATTAGATGAAGTCAAAGAAGGAACCAGAGTAGAAGGCAAATCAGAAGGTGGAGGAAGATCAATAGAGATAGAATGAATAGGAATGGCATGAGAAGAAGAAGGCAAATGTAGAGATGAGGAGACTGTTGAAGTTCGAGAATTAGTAGGACTAGCATGAGGAGAAGAAGAAGATGTGGAAGCATCATGATGAGAAGAATGAGATGAAGATGTAGTGGAAGCTGTGAGAGAATCAGAAGAAAGAGAAGAGGAAGGCCAGAAGAAAGTATGAATTTGAGATAAGGAACTAGTAGAAGATGAAGAAGACACATTAGGAGAAGAAAAAGGAAAACAAGTTTCATTGAAGATAACATGCCTAGAGACAAATATTTTTCCACTAATAGGATCTAAACACCTATAGCCTTTGATAGTAGGATGATACCCTAAAAACACACAGGATAAGGACTTAGGTTGAAGCTTGTGAGTGTTATAAGGCTTTAACCAAGGAAAGCACTGACAGCCAAAGACTTTGAAGAAAGAAAAATCTGGAAGTGTATGAAACAAAATCTGAAATGGAGATTGATGAGACAGAACTGAACTAGGCATTCTATTGATGAGAAAAACTGCTGTAGCAATAGCATCAAACCAATATTTCAAAGGTAAAGAAGATTGATGAAGCAAAGTAATAGCTGTTTCAGTGATATGGCGATGCTTTCTCTCAGCAACACCATTCTGTGCTTGTGTATAAGAACAACTGGTTTGATGAATAATACCATGTGAAGAGAAAAGAGAAGCAACTTTGTGATTTACAAATTCAGTCCCTCCATCAGTTCTTAAAATTTTAAGAGAAGTATGAAATTGATTTTCAGCATAGGCTTTAAACTCAAGCAACTTTTCATAGACCTCACTTTTGAAATGTAAGGGATAGAGCCAAGTGAATCTACTACAATCATCAACAAACAAAACATAAAATCGAAAAGGAGCATTATTGATAGTAAAAGGGCCCCATACATCAGCATGTACAAGAGAAAAAGGACTATCACTAGAAGAACAAGACAATTTGAAAGGAAGTCTGTGACTTTTTGACACATGGCAGTCAATACAATCTATGACTTTATTAAAATTCTTTTTATTTGGAAGATGAGCAGCCAGATGTTGAAGCTTGGAAATAGATGGGTGACCCAATCTTTGATGCCACAGCAAATCAGAGATTGGAGAAACTGAACCAGTGGATGACTGAAAAACCTGTGGTTGCTTAGCACAAATAGAAGAAGTAGGAAACAACTGATAAAGGCCATTGATGTGTGAGCCTTTATGCAGAATCTGTTTTGTGGATTTGTCCTGAATGACAAAAGAATCAGAATCAAAAATAACATGACAGTTGTGATCTTTGGTTAATTGATGAACAGACAATAGATTGGATGATATAGAAGGAACATGCAAAAGATTGGACAGATGAAAAGAAAATTGAGGTGTAGGAAGTATACCATTTCCAACATGTTGAATAGGTAAACCTGAACCATTTCCTACTGTAACCTGATCTGAGCCTTGATAGACTTGATACTGCTGAAGATTGGTCAAATCATGTGTCAGATGAGTTGTTGCTCCTGAATCAAGATACCAAGGTGGAATAGGAGAATCTGATGAGGAAGAAGATACTTCAGCAGCATATGCCTTGTGAGGTGCTGAAGGTTGAAATTGTGGATCAAGCCTATACCAACAGTCCAATGCAAGATGACCAGATTTGCCACAGATTTGGCAAATAGAAGAGGCAGAACCAGAATAGCCTAATGCTCTGGATTGATTGTTAGAAAAACCAGAAGAGGCTGATGCTCTGGATTGATTATTGGAAAACCTGTGATGAGATCTGTTACCACGGAAAAACCTACCACTTCTACCTCCTCTGTATGTAGATCTACCAGTAAAAGTAGGATGAGGTCCAAGAATGGAGTGTTGACCTTCAAAACCAGAACCAGAAGTAGAACCTTTAGATGCTGAATAAGCAACATGCAAATCAGATTTGGAAGAGTGCTTGATCTTGCTTTCAATGTGAATTTCTTCTGAGCCAAGTAAGGAACATAATTCTTCCATAGAGACAGCAGTGGATCTGGTGCGAATGGAAGTTTTGAAGGCATCATATTCGTCTGGTAAGCCGTTTAAGGTAAGAAGAATAAGATCTTCATCCTCAACTTTTGCACCAGACAGAGCTAGCTGATCTGCAACTGTTTTGATCTGTGAAAGATAGCAATCAATTGAAGAAGATTGTTTTCGAATAGTATGAAGCTTGTTCTTCAGTTGGTGAATATGAGAGCGAGAGACAGAAGTAAATTTCTTCTCTAAAGTTTGCCAAACTTGAGAACTACTGTGGAGATGAAGAACAGAAGAGTACACTGATGAGGATAAAGTTGCAGTTAAGCATGTGAGCAAATTTGCATCAATGGCTTCCCATTGAAGGTATGCAGGATTGGAAACAAGTTTTCCAGATGCATCTGGAATTTCAGATGGAGGACAAGGAATTGCACCTGTCACATAGCCAAGAAGACCTGCAGCTCGAAGAATATTATGGAGTTGATTTCTCCAAATCAAGAAATTTGTGGAATCAAGTTTAACAGTAATGAGAGAACCAAAATTAGATAGAAGAGATTGAAGACTGGAAGGTAAAGACACAGGATCTGCCATGGATGACTTTTGAAGAATGCTCGTAAGAGCTTAAGAAGGCTCTGATACCATGAGAAGAATGAAGATCATATCTCTCTTTATTTCATTGAATTCAAAATACACTGGCTCAAGATATTTATAATACAAGTAGTAACAGAATTGCTAACCAACTCAGTAACTAACTCAGCTAACTAACTAACTAACTTGATTAACTGATTAACAAACATTACAGCTGTAGTTATATCTGTTACAGATATTTTCTGAAGTATGATTACAATTACAAAGCTGTGATACATCAGTCGTGAATGCTAACTTCTTATTATACTGAGAAGTTGACTCTGCATCTAGCTGCTGTGATGACTGCACCTTAGACTCTGCATCTAGCTGCTGTGATGACTGCACCTTAGTAGACTGCTGCATCTGGGTATATATTCTGATAATTTTTCTTTTCTCATCAGGGAGCAGTTCATCTCAAAGAGCTTAATCCACATTTCCTGCCTCTTCCAAAATATGTTTCTCAAATCTCACCTGGACCAAACTATGACTATTGTTCGTCAACTATGCACTTTACAATATTATCACCTGTGCTATGTAAATCATACATGACTTATTCATTTTTAAGGTTGTTTCACGTACAATGCTATTTAATTTATAAATCTCCATTTGGTATTCATCAATAACTTGCTTTTTAGACTCTTGTCCAAGTTAGCATATTTAGTAATTTGAGTTCACTATAAAACTATATATAAAACTCCTACATTATGCAAGAAATGCTCTAAACATATTATGCAGGAAATGCTCAAAATCATTGGGCAGTTTATGGGGATCTGTTATTGGATGATCCAAGCATGAGGCATTTAATGGATGATAATCCTTTTTTGTTAATTAAATACATGATAAGTCTGAATTTGTAAATATATATGGGTCCTGGTATCAGCACTGCATTAGCTAACCTTCAGTCTTGAACTACTGTGTTACCAACATTTGCAGTGTGGTTTTTACCGCAATTGAGTTGGTTTTTTTATTCTTTAAATGCTATTTTCTTTTTTCTTATTTAATTTTTATTTCACTGCCTTTTAATTTTGACATAGTTAACTGTCTTGATCATGCAGGCATGGCTCCTTGCTCTAGTTATTTTACCAGCAAGGTCAAATATGATGATATGTGTTGGATTAATCACCTACTTGGCTCTAGTATCTGTCTTAATCACCTAAATTAAATATACATATGGGTAAAATTTTTATACCTATGTTTTAATTCTTCAAGCATGTTCGAAACTGTCAATAGTTTCCCAGAAGATTAACTCATTATGCACAATATACATATGGATTTATGCAAGATAATGTAAATGGTGAAACTTATTGATTATGTAATATATTTTTTGAATGGTCATTACTTTGGTATGCCTTCTCATTTCTACTCTATATAATTATTTTGTACTTGATTTGCAAAAATAAAATGAGAAAAGTTGATCAGTGAATTGATGATGGATAAAAATTATGTATCTGTTTGTCCTATCTTTTGTTAGCAACTGTTTGTGATCTATGTTACTGATCTATATTAATTTATGTATGCAGCTTTCGGCTTTGCTTCAGTAATTGCTTTGAGGGATGGACTGCAGCTGGCTTCATCACTAGTTTTTATTTTATTTTATTTTATTTTACTTTTTATGTTTTTGGTTTTTTTGTTAGTTGGTTTCTTGCCAAATTAACAATTAGATATTAATTTTGTTTAATCCTCTGTTATGTATGGAATTATATTTTTGAGATTGGATTATACTTGATTTGTATAAAAAAAAATTGGAAATATTAATTTGATGTTAAATATGATTTTTTTTATGGTTGAAAGTGAAATGTGTGTATTTTGTGGAATGGTTGCTAATTTTATCAGTATATAGATAATTTTATTTATAAAATGGAAAAAAAACTTTTGGCTACTAAATATTTGGTAGCTAAAAATAAAAATAAAATGGAGAAAAACTTTTGGCTACTAAATATTTAGTAGCTAAAATAAAAGCAGACTTTAGGCGACTAAGAATTTAGTAGCTAAAAAAAATAAAATGAAAAAAATAAAAAAATAAAAAGATGAAAAAACCCCTTTGGTGACTAAAACTTTGGTCGCCATAGATACTTCAAGTTTTGGCGACCAAAGTTTTAGTAGCAGAAAATAAGATTTTTCGTGACTAAAATTTTATTTTAGGCGACTAAAAAAATTAGTCGCCATTTATAGGACTTTTGGTGACTAAAAAATATTTAGTCGCCAATACCTTCCCCGACAAGTTTTTCGCGACCAGTCTAGCGACCAAAATATTTAGTCGGGCAAAGCATTTGGCGAATAAAAATTGTACTTTTGGCGACTAAAAATTTAGTCGCCAAATGTGCATTTTGTTGTAGTGTTTGTATCACTCTTGTTTATTCTATAATACACAAAATCAGTACACTTTGGGAAGAAATGGTAAAAATACAAGCCGCAGAGCCTCTTATATAGATAGATATGGAATGCTCCATCAAACAACAAATAATAATAATATATATATAAATAAAATTTTTATAAAGAATAAAATTATTTCTTCCCATCCCTTCATTTCAGATGAAAACCTTCAATATTATTCTCAAATTTTATAAAACTATCTTTGTGACAACATTAGTATGAAATTTATAGAAAAATGACAGTAACTTTTTCAATTTATTACATTTGTAATAAAAAAATGTATGATTTATTTTTCAAAATACAATTGCCATTAAATTTTTTTTTTAGTGAAAAAACATGGAAAATTGAACAAGTTATAGTTATCGGATCGTTTTAATTTTTTTTGTGAATGAAATACACGAAGTACACAACAAAATAAATAGTTTAAATCGTCGAAACGGAACCCATGGTGGGCCCCACTAGCCCTAAAAGCACCCTCTAGTTCAGATTTTGTGTAATTTATCACATTTTCACTAAAAAAAATGGACGACAATTGTGTTTTAAAAAATAAAACGTACATTTTTTATTATTAAAAATGCAATAAATTGAACAAGTTACAGTTATCGGATCGATTTAAATTTTATTTGTGAATGAAATACACGAAGTCCACGATAAAATGAACGGTTCAGATCATCAAAATCGTGGTGGGCCCAACGGGCTTAAACTGTGAGATCCTCCTCCTACTTACATAACAATCTTATTAAAAATACAAAAGGTCAAATATGATTGATTGTTAAAAAAAGTAATCGTATTTAAATATCTAATGATATTTGGACATGTATATTTATAATAAGTTTATTAGTAAGAGTTTAAGTATGGTGGCGTTTGATAAAACTAAAAACTGAAAATCGAAAATTAAGTATCGAAAACAGAATGCTGAATTTTTTATGTTGAAAAGTTGTTTGATAAAAAATTAAGTGTAGAATTAAAAATAAATTGTTTGATATGTATAAGATTAATTTTAAAATTTTTTATTTTTAAATTATATATTTTAATTTTTATATTATGATTGTGGTGGTAGTAGTCAGGGCCGGCCCTAAGATTTAGGGGGCTTAAGGCGAATTTTTGAAATGGGGGCCCCTCTTACATTAAAAAAAAAAAATTCATGGATAAAACGATAAGTTATAACTTTTTTATTTGTTTGTAGCCACAAAAAAATTTATTTGTACATATAATCATTAAAATTATAAACAAAACAATTTAATACAACAAAATTAGGACAAAAAAATTAGGAAAAAATTATTCAATTAAAACTGATAAAGACCTAGGTAAAAAAATTTGGACAAAATTATTTATTTCACTAAAATCTAATAGATAAATAAGGTAAAAAAAAAAAATTAGGGCCCATATATTGTATGTATTATTTTTCTTGGGCCCAAACACTTTTTTTTTTATATATATATTTTCATTTTAATAAATATGGGCCAAACTACACTTATAAATAAATATGGACCAAACTACACTAATAAATAAACATGGACTAAACCATATATGGACCCAATAAAATATTTTGGAGCCTTTTAAATTAATCCAAAAACCAAAAAAGCAAAAAACATTGGGCCTACAATATTTTATCAAATTTGGGGGCCCTATTTTTGGGTCAAAATTTTGGGGCCTAAGGCCCAGGCCTTACTGGCCTTAGGCCAGGGCCGGCCCTCGTAGTAGTGATGATGATGGCATGATGATAGCGGCGGCAACAATGGTGGTGGTAGTTGCAGCGGTAGTAATAGTAGTAGTAGTAAAATTATGATAGTACTAATGGCAATGATAACATTTGTGATAAAAGTAGTAGTAGTAATAGTGGTGGTGGTGGTGGTGGCAGCATGATTGTGACGGTAGTGGTGGTGGGGGTAGTAATGGTGGTCGTGGGCCGGTAGTGGTAGTGGTGGCATGGCAAGATGGTGGTAATTGTGATGGTAGTAGAAGTAGTAGCGATGGCAATGGTGGTGGTATGGCAGTGACGGTGACGGTGGCGGTGGCGGGTGGCGGTGGTAGCAATAGTAGTAGCGTTGATAGTAGTGGTGGTAGTGATAGCGGTGGCGGTGGGGGTGGTGGTAGTAACGGTGGTGATAGTAGGGATGGTGAGTTTATTATAATGTACATGGATATTTTTATTTAGTATTTATAAATTCGGTCGGAATTAAATAAGTTTCGTATAACTTAGGGTGTGTTTGGTAACGTTTACGTTTTCAGTTTATATTTACAAAAAATTTTATAAATTGGTTTTTGTTTATTTTTTGTTTATTTTTAGAAAAACATAAACTACAAACGCGTTTGGTAATTGACAAAATGTTTAAAAATATAAAAAAGAGTGAGAAATGGCAAATGGTGGCAAGTGGCGGTGGAAGACGGTGGTGGAAAGTGGTGACGGTGGGTGGTAGGTAACTGGTGGTGGTAGGTGGGTGGGTGGGTGGGTGGGTGATGGTGACGGTAGCGGGTGGTGGGTGGCAGTGAGTGGGTGGTGGCGGTTGTGGTGGCGGGTGGTGGGTAGTGGTGGTGGCAGGTGATTGGCGGATGGCGGGTGGTGGCGGGTGGTGGCGGTGGGTGAGTGGGTGACGGTGGTGGGTGGTAGCGAGTGGGTAGTGGTGGTGGTGGTGACGGGTGGTAGGTGGTGGTGGTAGATGGGTGGCGGATGGCCGGTGGTGGTGGGTTGGTGGCGGGTGATGGTGGTGGGTTGGTGGGTGGGTGGGTGACGGTGGCGGGTGGCGGGTAGTAGCGAGTGGGTGGTGGTGGTGGTGGTGGTGGTGGCGGGTGGGTGGCGGATGACGGGTGGTGGTGGCTGGTAGCGGGTGAGTGGTAGGTGGGTGGGTGACGGTGGCAAGTGGTGAGTGGTAGCGAGTGGGTAGTGGTGGCGGGTGGTGGTGGCAGATGGGTGGTGGTGGCGGGTGGTGGTGGCAGGTGGGTGGTGGTGGGTGGTAGCGGGTAGGTGACGGGTGGTAGCAAGTGGGTGGTGATGGGTAGTGGGTGGTGGCGACAGGTGGGTGGCGGATGGCGGGTGATTGTGGGTGGTGGCGGGTGGGTGGTGGATGGGTGGGTGGGTGGGTGGGTGGGTGACGGTGGCGGGTGGTGGGTGGTAGCGAGTGGGTGGTGGTGGTGGTGGCAGGTGGGTGGCAGATGGCAGGTAGTTGTGGGTGGTGGCGAGGGGTGGGTGGTAGTGGCGAGTGGGTGGCAGGTGGGTGGTGGGTGGCGGGTGGTGGTGGCAGGTGGGTGCTAAGTGGTGGCGGCAGGTGGTGCTGGGTGGTGGGTGGTGATGGCGGAAGACGGTGGTGGAAAATGGTGGCGGGTGGTGGCTAATATTGGGTGATAAAAAAAAAAAAAACTGAAAACTCAAAATGGAAACACTTTTTTTGTGTTTTCATTTTTTGGCCAAATTTATAAACTGAGACCAGTGATTTATAAATCAAAAATTTTACCAAACAAGTTTTTATTTGAGTTTTTCAAATTTTTGTAAATATAAACAGAAAACTGAAAACGTAAGTGTTACCAAACGGCACCTTAATATTTTCGTAAATTTAATTTATATTTTAAGAGTTACTTAAATTATTGAAAATATTAAATTATGGTTATTGCACGAGCTTAATAAATTATTAATTAATAAATTTAATTTTAAGTGATGAATTATGTTTGGAAACATCTGTTAGGTGTAGTGCTCCTCTTTATAAAAATCGTTTTTCATGACTATAATATACAAGATAGATACAAATCAGGGTAGACCAAGAAAACAAAATTTGGATAAGCATGTACAAAAAGAATCCAAAGAGAGATGACGAGGAGGTTTGATACTTTCTGCTCCGGGCACATAATACACACTAAAGACAAATTCCACTTGAAAGCAAGGTTTTAAATTGCGATATTGGGTAATGTAATGGTATTAATTACGGAACATCGGTATTGTTAGTATCGATCGGTACGTATCGGGAATCAGATGTCGTGGCGGTGAAATTTTTAAAATCATTTCACAGGTTTTTTAACTTTTTCTTTCTCGTACCGATCTGAACCAGTGAGTATCAGTCCGTCGCAGCTTGTGTAACAATTACAGACCGATACGTACCGGGACTCGACCGATACTCTTGCGATTTTCAATCTCAGCGGTATACCGGCCTGTATCCGTCGTGGTGTCCTATTTTTCTGATACGTATCGGTCGATACGTAGTGTATTGGCCAGTTTTTAAAACTATGCTTGAAAATTGAATACAAAAGGAAAAATCGTAAATAAGTAAAACAATGAAAGAATATTTATATTTTTATGATGGTATAATTATCTTATATGTATGGTACAAGTCTTTTTTATATCCGGTACAACTTCTTCGTGTGTGTCAGAATTGCACTAGAAAAAAATCTATCTACAGTATAATTATTTTTCAAATATCCTACTAATTTCCCTAATACAAAAATTCTATCTACATATCCCTTTTTTTGTCTATCAAAAAAATTGAAAGTAAAATTAATCCTGCAAATTTTTTTTTTTTTTTTTGGTGTGGTCAAAGTGCTATGAGAACTTTATTGATAATCATAATAACTCTTAGAACACGTTTGATACGATGAAATGGGTTAAAATAGAATGTCTATTCTAATAACTCTAAGGCTGTGTTTAGAGAAGCCCTCCAAACACATTTCTATCCATTGATTTCAATATGGTATTTGTTTTGAGTTTTCAAATTATAATTCCACACTTACTTTTGAAAACTTCTTTCCAGGCGGGAAAATTTGGCTAACCCGAATGTTCGACGGTTGACCGGAACAGTGTTCGGTTTTTTTTTTGACACCTATTATTTTTATATTTTAAATAAAAAATATTTCCATAATTTTTTTTAAATTTTTTATGAGCTTTAAATAGGATTTTGGGTTATGTGTTTGGTTATGAGTTGTAAGCTTTTGAATTAAATATCATATGTCACATCATTTATTTCAAACTCAATTCAAAACTCATAACCAAACAAATTTTGCACACTCAAATCATAATTTTAAACTATATTCTCAAATCATATTTAGAAAATTCTATCAAATGCTATCTATTCTTTTCTTCAACCAAAGGAATGGCCATTCTATTCTATCATGAAATTATTATAAAATTTTATTATTATTTTTTTCTTGCAACTTAAAAAAAAAATATTATTATTTAGCTACTACAACCATTCCATTCTACAACCACCCACTCCACCACCATACCGCCACCACTGCCACCACCACTACTACTACCACCATGGGTGCCACCACAACCACCACACCACCGTACTACCACCACCATACAATCGATGTCGTCACTACTACCACCACCATTATTGCCACAATCATTACCACCACATCAACAACCATAAAACCACCACTATCACTATAGTTAGAACCATTACTCTACTACCACCGCAGTCTCTACCATCACGACCATTGCCTTACCACTACTACCACCACCATCATAAACATCACACCACCACAATCACTACCGCGAGAACCATCACTTTACTACCGTTGGCCGTCATCATTGCCACTACTACCACCACCACCATCACAACCACAACACCACCTTACCATCACCACTAAGGCCACAACAACCTGCTATCACCATCCTACGATCATTACTATTTCCACCACCGATGTTGCCACCGCCATCGCCACCGGTATTACGACTCAAATCATCACTTCCACAATTATCAACATTATCACAATGTATATATAATTTTAATTTATTTGTTTACTAACTTGTTAAAAAAATAAATAAATAATAAAAATTTATTCCATCCTATGAGTTTAATAGGCATAACCAAACATTTGAATGATAATTATCATTATATGGTTTTTTTTTTATCAGAAAAGTAAAAGCTTTATTGATAAAAAAAGACAATATACATGCAAAAATACATCAACAAATCTTATCACCAAACAATAGAATAGATATCTATATCTTCTTAAGGGAGAAGCCTTCTAGAAGTTTCAAACCCGCATTCTAAAATTATTGAATTTTTTTAATTTTAAACAATTAAGAAAATTCTCATTGGTTAGCTTTTATTTACCTTTTATTTTAAAATCTCAAATTGAGAAAAAAAGGAAAAAGTGTAATGTTTCATTTACATAAATTGAATCTTATACTCTCATTTATATAAGCAAAATGAGATTTTTGGTGACAAGTCTTATGATCAATATCTCATACTAATTTTTTTTAATTTTAAACAATTAAGAAAATCCCAATTGGTTAACTTCCATTTAACTTTTATTTTATAAATTATAAAAAATTAAATATAATTATTATATTTTTATTAAATAATATATTATTTTATCTCGTGCATAGCACAGGTGATATGCTAGTAATAATTTAACGTCAAAATGGAAATAAATATAATTACTTTGCTTGGTTTGGATTTTCTAAAAACACTTTATGGAAAATTCTAGTTACTTGGTTTCCGTATTTTTTTATTTTTACTGAATTTTTTTTAATATTTTAAGTAATTTTTAAAATTTTTAGACACAACAAACATAAATACACTTAAAAAGTACAATTTTCGTAAAAAAATCTTTAAAAAATTCACTAAATACTAAAAATACAAAAAAAATGCAAAAATTCAGTATATTTTTGATATTTTTGTGTATTTATTAATTTTTTGAAATATTTTTTCATAAATATTTTACTTTTTAGATACATTAAAGTAAGGTGTATCCAAAAAAGTTTAAAAAAAATACTTCAAATTTTTAAAATATTTACTAAAAATAAAAAAACACAAAATAAAAAATTTAATCTTCAAAAAAGTAAATTCAAAAATATGAAACCAAACACATTAAATAATATTATCTGTGGAGGTGAGGTGAGGCGAGGTATTTGCCGCACTTATGGATGGCCTTGCAACGAGTACCAACCAACCTTACCCTGATAAGAACGGCTAGAGAGAGAAAAACACATTATAATAAAATAATAAATAAAATAAAATAAAATATAAATTACAAATATACTATTTAAAATATAGATTGTCAAAAAGATATTATTAATAAGTGTTTTTGTGGTATAAGTAAAAGACAATTTTTGTATAATACAATATATTTTTTACTAATTTTAATACATTTTTAATATTTTTACATATTTGTAAGACATTTTTTTACACTTTTTTCAACATTAAATAATGCCTAAGAGACACTTGTTAGCATTTACCTTCTACGGTAAAATTATAAATAGTTTTTTTTCAGAATATTTTATTTAACGAAATTAACAGATAAAATGAAATTCTTAATTACTCTCTTATATAATAATAAAATTATTTTAGTTATTAATTGAAATATAATATCATTAAAAATTCATAATTAACTTGATAATTTATTAATAAAATGAATTATTTGTTTATAAAATTAGAAACTTGAAGGGACAACATTTATGCAAATCAAATAATCAAAGCTAAAGCACTTCTCTATAAACTTTTAGATAATCAATCTTTTTTAACTTATTTAAATTATTTTTGTTTAAAACTATGAACATAAATTATATTAAATAAATTGATACAGACTTTTAAATAAAAATAAATTATAATCACTTTCATAATTTTTAAAATTATAAAAATAATTTATATTTTAAGTAAACTTTAAATGATGTATTGATAATTTGTCTTAAAATAAAAAAGTTGACAGAGAGAGGGGATACAGGGACGGGTGTCTGCCATGAATAATTTTTTCTATTGGGAGGGAGGTGGCGACTCGTGCAGGTCCTAATTGAAGTCATTCCGTGTTGATTCCATGTGCCTGTGTGTGACAATTAAGCCTTTAGTCTTGTTGTGTTTGGGTCAAGTTTGGTTGTCTTTTTTGGGAGAGTTCCAAAGTTTGGACCACGTGGCTGATTGGAACAGGGCATCTAAAGGAAAGATCGTAGAGATAAACTCCATGCGCCGCGTTTGGACCACTGGATAGGAGGGAGGGAAACGCGGATCGGTTGTGGTTACATAACTTTTAATTTGTCATTAAATTAAAAAAAATTAATTTACATCTATCCGTTAATTTAGCGATGTGAATTAAGTGGATTAGCGGATAGATATGAATCGGTTTGACGATTTAAAATTTTATAAATTTTTAATATAATTCAACTTGTACACTTTTTCAAAAAAAAAAAAAAATATTATAGTCAATGACTTAAAAAAGTTTTACAATCACTATATGTCTCATTCAAAGAAAGAAAGTTTTAAATTTTAAAATATTACAATCACTGCATGCATCATCTACATAAAATATTACAATATGTGGTTCTTAAAATACAAAAACAATTCAAACCACCAAAACCATGAACGAAACAGCAGTAGAAATTGTATGCCTCTAAATTATTACATTTATATCTATTTTTGAAAACAAAAATCAACCAGCATATATCATCTTTTTTATTTATTATTTTTAGAGTTAGATTTAAAAACCAAAACATATAGATAAATAATAAATTAATTTTTTTCAATTCAAAAAATATATTCAACTTGAAAAGTCTCTTTCAACAAAATATTTAAACTCTTTTTTAGGGTTGGTTTGGGATGTTCTAAAAAAGTGCACTTCTTGACTTATTGGCTTATTTGGGTTGGGTTTGGGTTGGGTTTGATGTAATGTGTTAGAGAGGTGATATGATTTAAATAAGATGATGTGACTTAAACAGGATAGTGACTTTTTGACTTTTTGTATTATTTAGTAAATGCCAAACCAACCCTTAATTGAAAACACAAACAGAATATCTAAACAAATTGATAACACAAAGTCTTACAAATTACTAGGGGTGCTCGCGGTTTGGCGGTTCGGTTGCGGCCATAAGAATCTCAAATCTGTCATCTGTCCAAAACTAGGCAGATTGAAAAAAATTAATCTGCAACCGTCCACTCGTCATCACACATCCATCCAAAATGCGGAAGGATCGAATTGGTTCAGTCTGATCAATTTTGACGCAAATCAGTATATCCGCTGCTCACCCCTAATAGGAGGTTATGTTCGTTTATTTATTTTTATTATAATTTTTTTGGGTTTTTTGATTTGAGAATGTGAGGTTTGATCCTCATCTATCTATCTATATATTATATAAAAAAGAGAGTTTCTAATGAGAAAGATCGTGAGAGCTCCAAAATCTCATTTCACAATTGTTTATTTTTGTGATGTTAAAAATATATATATAAATAATTCTATTGGCTCTATCTATATATTATATAAAGAAAATAGTGGTTTTAGTTTTCCTCACATAATATATAAATTGATAGGTAGATGAGGATCAAACCTCACATTCTCAAATAAAAAAAAAACCCAAAAAAATAATGATAATAATAAATAAATAAATAAACGAGCCTAACCTTCTATTAGAGGTAAAGAGTGGATATATCAATCCGTCCAAACCAATCGAACCGAATCGATCCGTCGCATCGGGAAAAAAAGAAAAAAAAAATGAGTTGTTTTACTCATAAGGGAATCTTATACTCTCATCCTATTTGGTGAGGAGTATTGTGAGAGTTTCAATATCTCATATTAATTTTCTTAATTTTAAACAATTAAGAAAATCTCCATTAGCTAGTTTTTATTTGATAATCTCACATCAGAAAAAGAAAGAAAAAAATGAGTTATTTTACTCATATAAAGTGAATCTTATACTCCCATCCCATTTAATATTGTAGTGTTGTGCATGCTTCAATCCAATATAGTTTAAATTTTAGAAGTTTTAATTAATTAATTATGACATAGCCGATTAGGCTAGATCATTTTTTATTTGATTGATTTGTTAGTTTAACCATGATTTTAGTGCTTTTATCAAAATATATTGATTAGATTTGTTTGATTCAAAATAAACTAAAGGTTAATCTGATTAAAGATTGAAAGACTAAGATTGCTTGATAAGAAATAAACTTTCCGTCCAAATAATTGTAAACTTTTATTTTTTAATCTCACTTCGAAAAAAGAAAAAAAAAAGTGAGTTGTTTCACTTATATAAAGTGAATCTTAAGAGTGTAGTATTGTGTATATTTTAATTCAAGACAGTTTAAATTTTAAAATTAAAATAACATTTAAAAGTTTTAATTAATTAATTTTTGTATAAGTTGATTGGCCATTTGACCTAACTAACTAGGCTGAATCATTTTAGGTTTGACTGATTCGCCGGTTTAATAGTAATTTTTTTTACTGATTTTATTAATTTTAAACAATTAAAAAAAAATTCATTGGCTAACTTCTATTTAACTATATAAAAATAAAACTCTAATTATTTTATGATTTATTTTATAATTCCACATCAAAAGAAGAAGAAAAAGTAAGTTTGTTTCAATATCTATCTATCTATATATTACATAAGAAAAATGGTGTTTTTAGTGAGGAGCCTTGTGAGAATTTTAATATTTCATACTAATTTTCTTAATTTTAAATAATTAAGTAAATCTCCATTAGCTAGTTTTTATTTGATACATCGGCAAAAGAATGAAAAAAATAAGTTGTTGTACTCATATAAAGGGAATCTTATACTCTCATCCCATTAAGTGAGGATTTTTGTGAGAGTTTCAATATCTCATACTAATTTTCTTGATTTTCTTAATTTTAAACAATTAAAAAAAATCCATTGACTAGATTTTATTTGATAATCCCACATCAAGAAAAGAAAGAAAAAATGAGTTATTTTACTCATATAAAGGGAATCTTATACTTTCATTCCATTTAATATTGTAGTGTTGTGGATGTTTCAATTCAACCTAATTTAAATTTTAAAAGTTTTAATTAATTAATTATGACTTAGCCGATTAGACTAAATCATTTTTGATTTGTTGGTTTAACAGCGATTTTAACATTTTCATCAAATATATTGATTAGATTTGTTTGATTCGAAATAAACTAAAAATTGATCTAATTAAAGATTTAAAGATTGAGATTGTATGATTAGAAAAAAACTTTCCATCCAAATAATTGTTAATTTCTATTTTATATTCCCACATCAAAAAAAGAAAAAAGAAAAGTAAGTTGTTTCACTTATATAAAGTGAATCTTAATAGTGTAGTATTGTATATACTTCAATTCAAAACAATTTAAAGTTTAAAATTAAAATAACTTTTAAAAGTTTTAATTAATTAATTTTTGTATAAGTTGGTTGGTCATTTGACCTAGCCTATTAAGCTAAACCATTTTGGGTTTGAACGATTCGCCAGTTTAATCGCAATTTCTCATACTGATTTTATTAATTTTAAACAATAAACTAAAACTCTAATTAGTTTATAATTTATTTTATAATCCCACATCGGGCGAAGAAAAAAAAGTAAAATTTGTTTTACTATTTATCTATATATTATATGAGGAAAATGAGATTTTAAGGGAAAAGTCTTCTACGAGCTCCAAACCCTTATTTTAAAATTATTGAATTTTCATAATTTTAAACAATTAAGAAAATTCACATTGGCTAGCTTCCATTTATCTTTTATTTTACAATTTCATATCGAAAAAAGAAGGAAAAAGTGAATTATTTCACTTACATAAAGTGAATCTTATGTTCCCATTTATATAAGCAAAATGAGATTTTTAGTAAGAAGCCCTATGATCAATATCTCACACTCATTTTTTTTTTATTTTCTTAATTTTAAACAATTAAGAAAATTCTCATTGGTTAGCTTCCATTTAACTTTTATTTTACAATCCCACATATACATTTTAATTTTAAAAATATTGTATGAGATTTTGAAACTCTCATAATATTTAATTTTAAAATAATTACAATCTCACATCGAAAAAAGAAAGAAAAATGAGTTGTTTTACTTATCTAAAGTGTTACAATCCCACATCGAAAAAAGAAAGAAAAAATGAGTTGTTTCAATTATATAAAATGAATCTTATAAAGGGAGTTTTAAGGGAGAAACCTTCTAGAAGCTCCAAACCCTCATTCTAAAATTATTGAATTTTCTTAATTTTCAACAATTAAGAAAATTTTTACTAGCTAGCTTCCATTTACCTTTCATTTTACAATCTCAAATCGGGAAAAAAAGTGAATTATTTTATTTACATAAAATGACTCCAATTTATATAAATTATTTAAATTTCTTAATTTTAAACAATTAAGAAAATCTACATTGGTCAGCTTCTATTTAACTTTTATTTTACAATCCCACATCGAAAAAAGAAGAGAAAAGTGAATTGTTTCATTTATATAAAATGAATTTTATGCTCCCATTTATATAAGCAAAAGAATATTTTTAATGAGAAGCCCTATAATCAATACCAATATTTTGTTTTTTGATTTTCTTAATTTTAAACAATTTAGAAAATCTCCATTGATTAGCTTCCATTTAACTTTTATTTCACAATCTACGTTTTGATTTTAAAAATAATTTTGTATGAAATTTCGAAACTCTCATAATATTTAACTTTAAAAAGACTTACAATTCCACATCGAGAAAAGAAAGAAAAAATGAGTTGTTTCACTTCTATAAAATGAATCTTATACTCTCATTTAATATTATAATATCTTGCATGTTTTAGTTCAAGATGGTTTAAATTCTGAAATAAAATTTAAAGGTTTTAATTAATTACTTTTGTTGTAAATTGGTTGGTCTTTTGACTTAGCGGATGCTGAATCGTTTTCGGTTTGACTAATTCACTGGTTTAACCACAGTTTTAGCTGTTTTATCAAAATATATTGATTAGATTTGTTTGATTTGAAATAAATTAAGATTGCCCTTATTAAAATTTGAATGACAGAGATTGCTTGATTAAAAATAAACTTCTCGTCCAAACAACTGTTAACTTTAATTTTACAATCTCACATCAGGAAATGGAGGAAAAAATGAGTTATTTCACTATATAAAACCTTATGCTTCAATTTAATATTATAGTGTTATATATGTCTCAGCTAAAGATAGTTTAAATTTTAAAATTAAAATAAAATTTAAAAGTTTTAATTAATTAATTTTTGTATAAGTTGGTTGGTCGTTTGACCTAGCTGATAAGGTGAACCGTTTTCGGTTTGACTGATTCACTGGTTTAACTGTGATTTTCGCAGTTTTATCAAAATATATTGGTTAAATTTGTTTGATTTAAAATAAATTAAAGATTGATCTAATTAAAAATTAAACGACTAAAATTGTTTGATTCGAAATAAATTTCATGCCTGAACAATTGTTAACTTTTAAACAATTAAGAAAATTCTCATTGACTAGTTTTCATTTAATTTTATTTTATAATCCCACATCGAGAAAAGAAGGAAAAAGTGAATTGTTTTACTTATATAAAGTGAATCTTACACTCCCATTTCTATAAGCAAAATGAGATTTTTTGTGAGAAACCTTATGATCAATATCTCATACTAATTTTTTTGATTTTCTTAATTTTAAACAATTAAGAAAATCTCGATTGGCTGACTTTCATCTAACTTTTATTTTACAAAATATAAAAAAATTAAATATAATTATCATATTTTTATTTAATCATATATTATTTTATCTCGTGTATAACACAAGTGATATGGTAATATAGATAGATATGGAATGCTCCAGCAAACAACAAAATGTATATATATATAAATAAGATTTTTATAAAGAATAAAATTATTTCTTTTGATCCCACCATTTCAAATGAAAACCTTCAATATTATTCTCAAATTTTATAAAATTATCTTTGAGACACCATTAGTATGAGATTATCAAATAAAAGCTAGTCGATGGAGTTTTCTTAATTGTTTAAAATTAAGAAAATCAATAAAATTAGTATGAGATATTGAAATTATCACAAGACTCCTTACTTAATGGGATGAGAGTATAAGATTCCCATTATATGAGTAAAACAACTCAATTTTTTCCTCTTTTTTCCTGATGTGAGATTATCAAATAAAAACTAGTCAATGGAGATTTGTTTAATTATGTAAAATTAAGAAAATTAGTATGAGATATTGAAGTTCTCATAAGGCTCCTCACTAAAAATACCATTTTCCTTATATAATATATAAATAGATAGATAGTGAAACAAATTTTTCTTTTTCTTTTTCTTCTGATGTGGAATTATAAAATAAATCATAAACTAATTAAAGTTTATTTTATTTTATTTTATTTTATATATAGTTAAATGGAAGTTAACCAATGGAAATTCTTTTAATTATTTAAAATTAATAAAAATCAATATGAGAAATGGTGATTAAATCGGCGAATCAGTTAAATCTAAAATGGTTCAACCTAATTGGTTAGATCAAATGATCAACCAACTTATACAAAAATTTATTTATCAAAACTTTTATATGTTATTTTAATTTAAAAATTTAAACTGTCTTGAATTGAAATATTCACAATACTACACTATTAAGATTCACTTTATATAAGTGAAATAACTTTTTTTTTTCCTTTTTCCAATGCGAGATTACAAAATAAAAGTTAACAATTATTTAGACAGAAAGTTTATTTCTAATCAAACAATCTCAATCTTTCAATCTTTAATCAGATCAACCTTTAGTTTATTTCGAATCAAACAAATCTAATCAATATATTTTGATAAAATTGCTAAAATCATGGTTAAATTAACAAATCAATCAAATCAAAAATGATTTAGCCTAATCGGATACGTCATAATTAATTAATTTAAACTTTTAAAATTTAAACTATATTGAATTGAAATATGCACAACACTACAATATTAAATGGGATGGGAGTATAAGATTCACTTTATATGAGTAAAATAACTTATTTTTTTCCTTATTTTTTTGATGTAAGATTATCAAATTTTAGTCAATAGATTTTCTAAATTGTTTAAAATTAAGAAAATTAGTATGAGATATTGAAATACTCACAAGGCTCCTCAGTAAATGGGATGAGAGTATAAGATTCCCTTTATATGAGTAAAATAACTCATTTTTTTCTCCTTCTTTTCCCGATGTGGGATTATCAATAAAAGTTAGCCAATGAAGATCTTCTTAATTATTTAAAATTAAGAAAATCAAAAAAATTAATACGAGATATTGAAACTCTCACAAGGCTCCTCACTAAAAACACCATTTTCCTTATATAATATATTAGCATATCACCCGTGCTATGCACGAGATAAAATAATATATTATTTAATAAAAATATGTTATTTATATTTAATTTTTTTTTATAATATATAAAATAAAAGTTAAATGGAAGTTAGCTAATTAGTATTTTTTTAATTGTTTAAAATTTTTTTTAAAAAAAATTAGTATGAGATATTGATCATAAGGTTTCTCACTAAAAATCTCATTTTGCTTATATAAATGGGAATATAAGATTTACATTCACTTTATATACGTGAAACAATTTACTTGTTTCTTCTTTTTCTCGATGTGTGATTATAAAATAAAAGTTGAATGAAAGTTAGCCAATGAGAATTTTATTAATTGTTTAAAAGTTAACAATTGTTTGGGCGAAAAGTTTATTTCGAATCAAGCAATCTTGGCCGTTTAATTTTTAATTAGGTCAATCTTTAATTTATTTCGAATCAAACAAATTTAACCAATATATTTTTGATAAAACCGCTAAAATTATAGTTAAACCAACGAGTCAGTCAAAACTGAAAACGGTTCACCCTATCGCCTAGGTCAAAAGACCAACTAACTCATACAAAAATTAATTAATTAAAACTTTTAAGTTTTATTTTAATTTAAAAATTTAAATTGCCTTGAACTAAAACATACACAACATTTCAATATTAAATGGGAGTATAAGGTTTATATAGTGAAACAACTTATTTTTTCCTCTTTCTCCTGATTTGGGATTGTAAAACAAAAGTTAATACTTGTTTTGACGGGAAATTCATTTATAATAAAGTAATCTCAGTCGTTTAATTTTTAATAAGGTCAATCTTAATTTATTTCAAATCAAACAAATCTAAGCAATATAATTTGATAAAACAGTAAAAACCGTGGTTAAACCAGTGAATCAGTTAAACCGAAAACAATTTAGCCTAATCCGCCAAGTCAAAGGGCCAACGAATCTACAATAAAATTAATTAATTAAAACTTTTAAATTTTTAAAATTTAAACTACATTGAACTGAAACATGCACAATACTATAATATTAAATGAGAGAATAAGATTTACTTTATATAAGTGAAACAACTCATTTTTTATTTTTTTTCTTGATGTGAGATTGTAATTATTTTTAAGTTAAATATTATGAGAGTTTCAAAATCTCATACAAAATTATTTTTAAAATCAAAATGTCTATGTGAGATTGTAAAATAAAAGTTAAATGGGAACTAACCAATGTAGATTTTCTTAATTGTATAAAATTAAGAAGAAAAAAAAAATTGGTATTGATTATGAGGTTTCTCACTAAAAATCTTCTTTTACTTATATAAATGGGAGCATATGAGATTCATTTTATATAAGTGAAACAATTCACTTTTTTCTTTCTTTTTCCTATGTGAGATTATAAAATAAAAGTTAAATGAAAGCTAACCAATGTGAATTTTCTTAATTGTTTAAAGTATAAGATTCACTTTATGTAAATGAAACAATTCATTTTTTTTTATTTTTTTTGATTTGGGATTGTAAAATAAAAGGTAAATGAAAACTAGCCAATAAAAATTTTCTTAATTGTTTAAAATTAAGAAAATTCAATAATTTTAGAATGAGTTTTTAAAGTTTCTAGAAGGTTTCTCCCTTAAAACTACTTTTATAAGATTCATTTTATATAAGTGAAACAATTCATTTTTTTCCTCTATATGGGATTGTAATACTTTATATAAGTGAAATAGCTCACTTTTTTTCTTTTCTTAATGTGAGATTGTAATTATTTTAAAGTTAAATATTATGCAAGAGTTTCAAAATCTCATACAAAATTATTTAAAAAATCAAAACTATGTGGGATTGTAAAATAAAATTTAAATGGAAGCTAACCAATGGAGATTTTTTTAATTGTTTAAAATTAAGAAAATCAAAAAAAATGAGTATGAGATGTTGATCATAGGACTTCTCACTAAAAATCTCCTTTTGCTTGTATAAATGGAAGTATAAGATTCACTTTATGTAAGTGAAATAATTCATTTTTTCTTTCTTTTTCTGATATGAGATTGTAAAATAAAAGGTAAATGGAAGCTAGCTAACGGAAATTAGAGAGGCATAGTTTAGGTTGGTGAATTTATCATACTCGATCATTTTGTAAACTCATATGCACATTAAAAAAAAAAAAAAATCAAATTCATTCTAAAATCATGTTTATGTGATTTCAATGTATTTATCTTCAATAAAAATATATGATCTATTTATAAAATTATATAAATATTATTTATTTTTCAAAATTAAATATAATAAAATCACGTGATTATAAATGATAGTCTCCCTCAAAGTAAATCGAATTTTAATTTGTTCAGAATATTGCTAATAAAAACTGAAAATAAATCAAAGTCAATCAACTAACCTTTTCTCCTCTCCGACATGTGCCTTGTTACATTGTCATCCATGTGGTTATAATCGTGAAATTAACTTGCATCATTGCATTCGGAGCAAAATATGGTTTTAAAAATATAATTAATTGTAGTCATGCAAGCAAGATGGACTCAGTTGGGAGAGATGGGTGACGGCCTCTAAATTTCAAAACCCTTTTATTATAATAATAATAACATTAATTATTGAAAAAAAACCTTTAAATTATATAAGTTGGCTTCCTATTAGAGAGACATATTTTTACCGTACAGTTTGGTGAACTATCAACCTAAATTATGATTAAAACTTCCGACCTAAACTATCCTAACCTAAACAATTCACTTTTTTCCCCCCAATATGGGATTATCAAATAAAAGTTAATCAATGGAGATTTTCTTAATTGTTTAAAATTAAGAAAATCAAGAAAACTAGTATGAGATATTGAAACTCTCACAAGGTTCTTCATTAAATTAGATGGGAGTATAAGATTCTCTTTATATGAATAAAATAACTCATTTTTTTTCTTCTTTTCCCGATGTAGAATTATAATTATTTAAAATTAAGAAAATCAAGAAAATTAGAATGAGGATTTAGAGCCCTAGAAGATTTCTCACTAAAAAGTCGATTTTCCTTATATAATAAGATAGATTGATAGATAGAGCCAATAGAATTATTTATATATATATTTTTAAAATCACAAAAATTAACAATTGTGAAATGAGATTTTGGAATTCTCACAAACTTTCTTAGTAGAAACTCTCTTTTCCTCACTAAAAACACAATTTTCTTTATATAATATATAGATAGAGCCAATAGAATTATATACATATATTTTTAAAATCACAAAAATAAATAATTGTGAAATGAGATTTTGGAACTCTCACAGGCCTTCTTACTAGAAGCTCTCTTTTCTTTATATAATATATAGATTGATAAATAGATGAGGATCAAACCTCACATTCTCAAATAAAAAAAACCCCAAAAAATAATAATAATAAATAAATAAATGAGCATAACCTCTTATTAGAGGTAAGCAGTGGATATACTAATCCGCTCGAACCGAATCGAACCGATCCGCCGCATTTTGGACGGATGCATGATGACGAAGTGGACGGTTGGGGATTAATTTTTTCCAATTCGCCTAGTTTTGGACGGATGGCGGATTTGAGTTTCCCTTGGCCGCAACCGAATTGCCAAACCGCGAGTACCTCTAGTAATTTGTAAGACTTTATATTTTCAATTTGTTTAGATATTCTGTTTGTGTTTTCAATTGAAAAAGAGTTTAAATATTCTATTGAATATATTCTGTTGAAAAAGAGTTTTCAACTTGAATATATTTTTTGGTTTTTAAATCTAACTCTAAAAATAATAAATAAAAAATGCGATATATGCTGGTTGGTTTTCATTTTCAAAAACAGATATAAATGTAACAATATAGAGGCAAATAATTTCCACTACTGCTCTGTTCATAGTTTTGGTGATTTGAATTATTTTTATATTTTAAGAATAGAAAATGTTTGGTAGCTCGAATTTTTGTGGCTTGAATGACTTGAGTATGTCAAAATGACGTCGTTTTATACTCAAAACGATGTCGTTTTGAGTGTTTCGAGCCATTCAAGTTATGATTTTTTGGGTCACTTGGCATTGTTATTTAAGAACCACATATTATAATACTTTATGTGAATCAGGCATGCAGTGATTATAATATTCTAAAGTTTAAAACTTTCTTTTTTTGGATGAGGCATACAGTGATTGTAATACTTTTTTAAGTCATTGACTGTAATATTTTTTTTTTTTGAGAAAGTGTACAAGTTAAATTACGTTAAAAATTTATAAAATTTTAAACCGTCAAATCGATTTGCATCCATCTGTCAATCCTCCAATCCGCTGAATTCACATCCGTCAAATTGATGAACAAATACAAATTAATTTTTTTTAATCTGCCAACATAACAAACAGATGATGATTTAAAAATTCTGTGACCACAACCGAGCCACCCACCCTAACTCTTATCTTGTGGTCCAAATGCGGTGTAATAGTTTATCTCTAGAATATTTCCTTTAGATGCCCTGTTCCAATCAGCGACGTGGTCCAAACTTTAGAAATCTCCCAAAAAGGACAACCAACCTTGACCCAAACACGACAAAGACTAAGGGCATAATTGTCAATTCATACAGGCACATGGAAACAACACGGAATGACTTCAAATAGGACCTGCACGAGTCGCCACCTCCCTCCCAATTATAGTTTATCAATACATCTTCAAAGTTTATTTAAAATATAAATTATTTTTATAATTTTAAAAATTATGAAAGTGATTATAATTTATTTTTATTTAAAAGTCTGTATCAAATTATTTAGGGAGCTTTTTTGATAAATCTTCTTTTTAAGAATTTTATTTTATCCAACCTATATTCTTTTTAAGTATTCCATTAGGTCCTATTTGAGGTAAGAAGACCAAAACCCCCTCAATCTCTCCTATCTTTATTAATGTTGATATTAATGTTGATTATCATTATGTTTTGATAGTTCTCATGCATTAAGATGTTGATTATCATTATATTCATATTAATTTAAAATGAATTTTTGTCATTGTATTGTCAATTACATAATGTGAATATTCACATTATGTATTTAAAATAAATATTCACATTAATTTGAAATGATTTTTATCATTGTGTTTTCAATTACATGATATGAATATTCATACTAAAGCATACGAATGTGAACGTTCACATCATTATATTAAATGAGAGAGAATGTTCACATGTTATGAATGTTCACATCACTACATGTTGTGAATAAGAATGTGTTGTCAATTAAAAATATAATAAACGTTATTTTAATGTGTTGTCAATTAAAAATAAGAAGGTTCACATGCTGTGAACGTTCACATCACTACATTAGATGAGAAAGAATTTTTCGAAAAGGTGAATTTTTCGGAAAGGTATTGTGAACGTTCACATCAGATGAGAGAGAATATTCACATTATTTTTAATGTATTGTCAATAAAAAATATATTCACATCAGATGAGAGAGAATGTTCACCTTATTTTTAATGTAGTGTCAATTAAAAACATATTCACTTTATATAATAATATAAAAAATAACATCAATATTATTTAATCAGTCCTTTTCCTTCTCTCTCCTCTCTCAACATTAAATATCAACATTAAATATCAATATTAAATATTAGGACATAAAAGTCTAAGAAAATAATGTAAATCAAGAAAAATGACTTTATGGAATAAAAGTATAAATATATATGACTAAGTGGGTTAAAAAATTTCTTCATGGACTTCTTGAGTTAGAACACTTCTAAATGAGATTTATTAATAAAAAAAACCCAATTATTTAATATAATTTATGTTTATAGTTTTTAAACAAAAATAATTTAAAGAAGTTGAAAAAGATTGATTATCTAAAAGTTAAAAGAGAAGTCCTTTAACTTCTACTTTTTGGTTATTTGATTTGCATAAATCTTGTCTGTTTAAGTTTCTAATTTTATAAACAAATTATTCATTTTATTAATAAATTATCAAGTTAATTATGAATTTTTAATGATATTATATTTCAATTAATAATTGAAGTAATTTTATTATTGTATAAGAGAATAATTAAGAATTTCATTTTATTTGTTAATTTCATTAAATAAAATATTCTGAAAAAAATATTTATAATTTTACCGCAGAAGGTAAATGCTAAAAAATGTCCCTTTGACATTATTTAATGTTGAAATGTGTGTAAAAAATATCTTAAAAAAATGTAAAAATATTAAAAATGTATTGAAATTAATAAAAAATATATTGTATTATACAAAAATTGTCTTTTACTTACACCACAAAAACACTTATTAGTAATATCTTTTTGACAATCTATATTTTAAATAGTATACTTGTAATTTATACTTTATTTTGTTTTATTTTATTATAATGTGTTTTTCTCTCTCTAGCCGTTCTTATCTGGGTAAGGTTGGTACTCGTTGCAATGCCATTCATAAGTACGGCAAATACCTCACCCCACCTCCACTGAGAATATTTCAGTGCGTTTAATTTCAGTTTTTTTAATTTAATTTTTTGAAAATTTAATTTTTAATTTTTTTATTTTTAGTAAATATTTTTAAAATTTTAAGCATTTGTTTTATTTTTTTAGATATATCTTAAGATGTATCTAAAAAGTATAATATTTGTAAAAAAATATTTTAAAAAATTAATAAATACACAAAAATACGAAAAATATATTAAATTTTCATTTTTTTTTTGTATTTTTAGTATTTAATGAATTTTAAAAAAAAAATTCACAAAAATTATATTTTTTAAGTGTATTTATGTTAGTTGTGTCTAAAAATTTTAAAAATTGCTTAAAAGATTAAAAAAATTCAATAAAAACAAAAAAAATACGAAAGATAAAAAATTAAAATTTTCCAAAAAGTGTTTTTAGAAAACCAAAACAAGCAAAGTAATTATATTTATTTCCATTTTGACATTAAATTATTACTAACATATCACCTATGCTATGCGCGAGATAAAATAATATATTATTTAATAAAAATATGATAATTATATTTAATGCTTTATATTTTATAAAATAAAAATTAAATGGAAGTTAGCCAATCGAAATTTTTTTAATTGTTTAAAATTAAAAAAAATTAGTATGTGATATTGATCAAAAGGCTTGTCACTAAAAATCGAATTTTGCTTATGTAAATGAAAGTATAAGATTCACTCTATGTAAGTGGAACAATTTCATTTTTCCTTCTTTTTTTGATGTGAAATTGTAAAATAAAAGTTAAATTAAAGTTAGCCAATGTGGATTTTCTTAATTGTTCAAAAGTTAACAATTGTTTGGGTAGGAAGTTTATTTCAAATCAAGTAATCTTAGCCGTATAATCTTTAATTAGATCAATCTTTAATTTATTTCGAATCATACAAATTTAACCAATATATTTTGATAAAACCGCTAAAATCGAAGTTAAACTAGCGAATCAGTCAAATTGAAAACAGTTCACTCCATTGGTTACGTCAAATGACCAATCAACTTATACAAAAATTAATTAATCAAAACTTTTAAACTTTATTTTAATTTTAAAATTTAAACTTTCTTTAACTGAAACATACATAATATTACAATATTAAATGGAAGCATAATGTTTATATAGTGAAATAACTCATTTTTTCCTCATTTTCCCTGATATGGGATTATAAAATAAAAGTTAACAGTTGTTTGGACCGAAAGTTCATTTCTAATCAAGCAATCTCAATCGTTTAATTTTTAATAAGACCAATATTAGTTTATTTCAAATCAAACAAATCTAAGCGATATATTTTGATAAAACAATTAAAACTGTGGTTAAACCAGTGAATCAGTCAAACTGAAAACGATTTAGCCTAATTGGCTAAGTCAAAAGACCAACCAATTTACAACAAAATTAAATAATTAAACCTTTAAATTTTTAAAATTTAAACTATCTTAAACTGAAACATGCGCAATACGATAATATTAAATGAGAATATAAGATTTACTTTATATAAGTGAAACAACTCACTTTTTATTTCTTTTCTTGATATGAGATTATAATCACTTTTAAGTTAAATATTATGAGAGTTTCAAAATCTCATACAAAATTATTTTTAAAATCAAAACATCTATGTGAGATTGTAAAATAAAAGTTAAATGGAAGCTAACTAATGTAGATTTTTTTAATTGTTTAAAATTAAGAAAATAAAAAAAATTGGTATTGATTATAAGATTTCTCACTAAAAATCTTCTTTTACTTATATAAATGGGAGCATAAGATTCACTTTATATAAGTAAAACAATTCACTTTTTCCTTCTTTTCTCGATATGAGATTGTAAAATAAAAGTTAAATGGAAGCTAACCAATGGAGATTTTCTTAATTGTTTAAAATTAAGAAATTTCAATAATTTATATAAATTGGAGCAAAAGATTCACTTTATGTAAATGAAACAATTTACTTTTTTCTTTTTTTTCCCTCATTTGAGATTGTAAAATAAAAGATAAATGGAAGTTAGCCAATGAGAATTTTCTTAATTGTTCAAAATTAAGAAAATTCAATATTTTTAGAATGAGGGTTTGGACCTTCTAGAAGGCTTATCTCTTAAAATCCCTTTTATAAGATTCATTTTATATAAGCAAAACAATTCAATTTTTTTTTTGATGTGGGATTGTAACACTTTATATAAGTAAAACATCTCACTTTTTCTTTGTCTTCTCAATGTGAGATTGTAATTATTTTAAAATTAAATATTATGAGAGTTTCAAAATCTTATACAAAATTATTTTTAAAATCAAAACTATGTGGGATTATAAAATAAAAGTTAAATGGAAGATAACTAATGAGAATTTTCTTAATTAGTTAAAATTAAGAAAATTAAAAAAATGAGTATGAGATATTGATCATAGGGATTCTCTCTAAAAATCCCTTTTTGCTTATGTAAATGGGAATATAAGATTCTTTTTATGTAAGTGAAATAATTTACTTTTTCTTTCTTTTTCCGATGTGGGATTATAAAATAAAAGGTAAATGAAAATTAACCAACGAGAATTTTCTTAATTGTTTATAATTACGAAAATTCAATAATTTGAGAATAAAGGTATGGAGCTTTTACAACGCTTCTACCTAAAAACTCTATTTTCTTTATATAATATATAGATAGATAGTGAAACAAATTTTGCTTATTCTTCTTCTCCCAATGTGAGATTATAAAATAAATCATAAACTAATTAGAGTTTTATTTTTATATGGTTAAATGGAAGTTAGCTAATAATTTTTTTTTAATTGTTTAAAATTAGTAAAATCAATATGAGAAATCGCGATTAAACTGACGAATTGGTTCAACCCAAAATGGTTCAGTTTAATCGGTTAGGTCAAATGATCAACCAACTTATACAAAAATTAATTAATTAAAACTTTTATTTGTTATTTTAATTTTAAAATTTAAACTGTTTTGAATTGAAATATGCACAATACTACACTATTAATTTTCACTTGATATAGTGAAACAACTCACTTTTTTTTTCCCCCCTTTTCTGATATGAGATTATAAAATAAAAATTAATAACTATTTGGATGGAAAGTTTATTTCCAACCAAGCAATCTCAGTCTTTCAATCTTTAATCTAATCAATCTTTAGATTAATGATTATATAAAGGGTTAATTACAAAAAAATCTCAAGATTTCACGCTTTTTTCACTTTATACCTCAATTTTTTAATTTAAACTCTAGAGTTCCATCCCTGTTTCTATTTGCCCCCTTTGTCCATCTCCGTTTGTATAAGGTAACGGAGGGGGTTTAAAGTGAAAAACACTTGGAATCTTAGGGTTTATTTTGTAATTAATTCTTTTTATATATATATATTTTTTATTTTTAGTGATTTTAATTTTAAAAATTGGTTAATTACACAAAAAAAAAAAAAAAAAACCCATGATTTCACACATTTTTCAATTTAAATCTCTTTCGTTACCTTACACAAATTGAGATGGACGGAGGGAGTAAATTGAAACACGAATAAAACTCTAGGGTTTAAAGTGAAAGATACGTGAACCCTTGAGTTTTTTTTTGTAAGTAACCCTTATATTAAAGAGTGGCTCAAGTTTGAAAGGTTATAGACTGATTATACAGCACCAAACCGAACCATTTCAATCGGTTCAGTTTGGTACGGTTTGATGAGAGAAGCAATCTGTATCGGTACTTAAAATAATAAAACCGACATTATCAGTTCAGTGAAAAATTTTACCTAAATATCAACCGTATCGAACCAATTACATCATGGGTTTTGCAAAGTAAACCCTTACCACTTAAGCAAACATATTATATGTGCATTTTTCTTTATCATTATTATTATATTATTACGTTTTTTGAATTGCACACGTAATACAAGTGTGGCCTGTTGGTAGATATATATGGACTGCTCCAGCAAACAACAAATAATATACATAAGTAATGATTTATAAATAAAATTTTTATAAAAAATAAAACTATTTCTTCTGATCCCTTCATTTCAAATGAAAACATTTAATATTATCCTGAATTTTTTTTAAAATTATCATTGAGACAACATTAGTATGAAATTTATAAAAATTATTTTTGTGTGTATAATACATAAAATAGATACAAAGGGAAATAACACATCAGTGGGGGCAACAAAAACTATTTACAAAAAAATGAAAAATATTATAATTTAATTACTACAAAATAATAATTTTTTCTATCTTTTTTTTTTTTTCTTTCCCTTAAGAGTTGAGCTTTTCTCATTTTGGCGATCTCAACTTGAGAAAGTATTTTGATTTGGTAGGTTTATTTTGGGATCGACTTAGGTAATCAAAATCGTTTACCTTTTAGAACTTATTAAGTAGAATATTCATGTAAAAAATTAAAATGATCGGATATTGGTAACTATATGTTTGAATTACATTTATATCACAAAAATTAATGGCTATTCTTGAACTTATATTCGTCATCTATTTTTTAAAAATAAATATAATTCAAACATATAATTACCGATATCCAATTATCTTGATTTTTTGCACGAATACTTTACTCAATGAGTCATAAGAAGTAAATGATTAGGATTACCGAAATTAGTCCCAAAATGGGTTATTAAGCCCAAACGCTCTTTCAAATTGACTCAACTTGAAAGAGGCCAAATTATTTTTGTAAATACTCTCTCTGTCCCATTTTATTAGTCTATTATTTCATTTTTTGTTGTCCCAAAATATATGTCAATTTTGAAAAGTCAAATCTTTAAATTTGAAAGTTTCCAAAATTATCCCTTATAAATTATAAATATATTTAAGCGTGTGTTTGGGAAGCAAGTTTCAAGCTAAATTAGCCACTATAGGACAAAATAGGCTTAATTAGCCAAATGAAGACAAAAACTTGAGTTCTGCTTGGCAACAATCAATGCCCAGCTAAATTTACGAAACTACCCCACATGATTTGCAAGGGCATCGCCTCAGCACATGAAAAGTAAAAAAAAAAAAAAAACTTTTCCCAAAAAAAACCTTTTCCCAGGAAAAAACTTAAAATACAGTTGAAAAAAAAAATTAAAAACATTTTTTTGATTTTTGTTAAAATATTTTATAAAAATAAATTCAAACTCTATTTATAAAAATATTTTTAAATATTTTAATTTTTTTGTTATGTATTTGGTTATGATTTAAGTGTAGAGTTGTAAAAGTAGTATGGAGTTTCGAGTTATGTGTTTGGTTATGAGTTTTAAAAATAATTTATAAAAATAAATTCAAACTCTATTTATAAAAATATTTTTAAATATTTTAATTATTTTGTTATGTATTTGGTTATGATTTGAGTGTAGAGTTGTGAAAGTAGTATGGAGTTTCGAGTTATGTGTTTGGTTATGAGTTTTAAAAATAATTTCTTAATTGAGTTTTATTTTATGTGTTTAGTTACAATTTGAGTGTAGAGTTGTTTTTAAATTTAAAATATTAACATTTTAAATTATTTCAATTATTTGAATATTTAAATTATTTAAATTTTTTTGTTAAAATAATTTTTTGAATATTTAAATTATTTAAATTTTTACAATTTAAATTTTTTGAATATTTATTTTAAATTTTGCTTATTAAATTTTTTAGATTATTTACATTATTTAAATATTTAAAATTAAAATTAAAATTAAAACTAATATTTAAAATTAAATTATTTAAAATACACAGGACAATAAAATAAAACCTCACTTTTTATCATTTCACAGAAAATGCAAAAAAAATGAAAAAAAAATAAAAATAAAAAAACACATGAAAAAACCATTTGCAAAAAAAAAAAAAAAAAAAAAAAACTTAAAATACATAAATTATTTTAAAAAAAATACTCCTCATTCAAAAATATTTACAAATATTTAAAAAATTACAAAAACGTAAATTCCAAAAAAAAAAGAACGACAAAAATATGCCTCATCCAAAAAGAGGAAAAAAAAAAAACAGAAATTACCATGTGCCATGTAATTTACAAATAAATAAAACACATGAAAATCCATTTTTGAAATATAAAACAAATTAATGTGTACAAATTAAAGAATGACAAAAACGTAAATTAAAAAAAAATAACGAGAAAAATACGCCTCAATCAAAAATATTTAAAAAAAAAAACATAAAAACATAAATTACCATTCGCGACGTAATTTAGAAATAAATAAAACACATGAAAACTCATTTTTGAAAAATAAAAAAGTTATTGTATACAAATAAAAATAAAAAAGAAAAATAACATAAATTAAAGAAGAAGAACTAATTAATGTATAAAAAAAATGACAAAAAAAAATAAATTTAAAAAAAAAAACATAAAAAAAGGCCCAATCCAAACCCAACAGAGAGAGAGAGAGAAAAAAAAAAAAAAAAAATCAAATCAATTGTGGTCCACGCCATCAACTGACGTGGAGGAGCAGAACCAATTCCTTCACATGTATTAATTATGTGAAGGGCAGTTTGGTAATTTATCATGAAGACACATCACCAAAAAGCTAAAAAGTCAAAAAAATAAAAAAATCCTTCCTAAATCAGGCTTTTTAGCCCCAGGCTAAAATAGTCAAAAAAGTCAAAAAACTAAAAAACGAACTCACTTCCCAAACGGAGGCTAAAAATGAGAATAGACTGGTATTTTTGAAGTTTTATCTTTTTAAAATTTGAATTCAGAGTGTAATAATTATGTCTCCTTAAAAATTTTAAATTTTTAAAAAGGACTATTAATTTGGGACTGATTTGAGTATTTTTTAGTCTAAAGTTTTGATATTTTCTGTTTTACAATGTAGAAATGAAATAAGAAAAATGTTAGTATTCATGAAAAATGCTTCATAAAAATGGTAATGAAAGGGTTTCTATCATTGAATACATGATCACAGGATCAAAATCTTTCTTGATGATCATGATATTTTTCATCTTCACGTTTATTTTATGAAAAATAAACGTGGGTCACCCCCCAATAAAAGAGAAGGAAAACAAGGTAAAAAGGAGAAGAAAGCTGTCGGTATTGGGGTTGATTTACTGAGTTGGAGTTGGAGTTGGATCACCTCCACCACCATTTTCCCTTATAAATAGCATCGCAAGTTTGAGTAGAAAAGGCACAAGCAAGAAAGGAAGAAAAAGAAAAAAAAGACACAAGTTAGTGAGTGAGAGAGAGAGAGAGAATGGCATTGCCAAGGTTTCTAGTGCTGAAATCAAACTATAACAACAAATACTTGCGCTACATAAATGAAGATGTGCAAGTGCATGGGTTTGTCCAATTCTCCGGAGAGGAGGTTGTGAGCCCGTACGTAAAGTTTCAGGTGGAGTTGGCAAAGAGTGGAAATGGAAATCTGGTGCACATAAGGTGTTGTTACAACAACAAATACTTGGTAAGGTGGTCAGTCAATCACTGGTGGATTGTTGCTGGGGCTGACGAACCAAATGAAGACCAATCCACATGGTCATGTACTTTGTTCGAGCCCATCTACGTACAGGGCACCGCTAGTGATGGTGATGCTCAAACACTCCGATTTCGCCATGTCCAGCTCGGTCACTATGCATGCTTATGGAGAGCTGCACCCCCACATTATGCCTGCTTATTTGCCGGTTCCGCCGATATTGACAAAGATGGTTGCGATGTCTACACAATCATCGATTGGGAATCGCTGTTGATATTGCCCAAACACGTCGCCTTCAAGGGCGATAATGGCAACTACCTTAGCGCCCGCATGATCGAGGGACACCCATATCTGCAGTTCGCATCCAGTGACATTGGAGATGAAACGGTTGGGAACGAGGTTTTCACCACTAATGGCGGGAGCATTCGCATAAAGTCAGATTTCTTCGGAAAGTTCTGGAGGCGCAGCCCTAATTGGATCTGGGCCGACTCAGATGACACCACCAGCAACAACTCCGACACGTTGTTTTGGCCTATCAAAGTGGAGGACAACATCATCGCTCTCCGCAACTTGGGTAACAACAATTTCTGCAAGAGACTCACCACCGAGGGAAAGACCAGTTGTCTCAATGCCGCTGTCAGAACCATAACCACAGAGGCACGCCTGCAGCTCTACGAAACTGTTCTCTCCAGGAGAATCTATAATGTCAATTTCCGACTCATGGACGCTAGGATCTACAACCAGAATGTTCTCACGATGGCCAATGGAGATGCCACTAATAGTACCCAAGAACCCAACACTATAGATATGAAGCTCTCATATACAGACACTAGGACCAGTACTTGGAATGCCAGCGTCTCCGTGAAATTGGGGGTCAAAACCACCTTCCAAACTGGTGTCCCATTCATTGCAGAGGGAAAAATCGAAGTTTCTGCTGAGATTAACTCTGCGTACCAGTGGGGAGAAACTATTACATCAACAAGTGTGGTAGAGACTGTGTACAAGGTTACTGTGCCGCCAATGACTAGGGTGAAAGTGAGTTTGCTAGCCACAAGGGGTTCCTGCGACGTGCCTTTCTCTTACACTCAACAAGACACTCTTACTAACGGGAAGCAAATTACCTACAACATGGACGATGGCGTTTACACTGGCGTCAATTCCTACAACTTCAAGTACGAGACCCAACAAGAACCGCTCTGATGATTACCTCAAGTACTGTACTGCCATGCAATCGAATAAAATTACTCTAAATATTGTAATAATCCCAGCAAATAAACATCCACCAAAAAAAAAATAATAAAAAAATAGTCGGTAGATAGATGTTTGTGGGTATCATCTCTACTGCAAACCCTCACGAGACTTTACTCGTCCTCTAGGGGTAACTTAGAGGTTTAAAAGGCTTATTGCATGTGCTAAATGCAATCGCGTTCACCTGCGAAAGTGGTTTTCTTTATGTATATATATGTTTGTGGTTTTTTATTTTAATTTTAATTTTTCAAGTCCATAATAAGATAAAAATGAAAACTACCATAATGAAATCATATAGCACTAGCTATGTTATCATCTTCAATTTATTTATTTATTTCGTTAATAATGATCTATGCTTGAGAATCTACAAAAATAAATTATTAAATCGTTCAAGTAGAGTTTGTAATCCGCCCATGCACACAAACTGAATATGCAGTAAATTAGAAGGAAATTTTGAGGTTAATGTGAAGACTGAATGACAATTTTTCTATTAAATTAATGGGCTAAATAAAATTGTTGGACGGTCTAGTTTGAGTGAAATTTCATTTTAGTTCTCGTTATTTTCATTCAAATCTTACATTTTCAATTTTGTTTATTACAATCCCTTTGTCACTCCCTTTAAAAATTTTGAACCAAAAAAAAAATAAAAAAAATCATGTGTAAAATTCGAGGGACCAAAGTGAGATTAAAAAAATTATAGGGCCACCATAATTTATTCATTACACCAATAGTCCTTTTTTCTTATTTTTATTTTTTTAAATTCTATTTTAGTCCCTCAATTTTGCATGTGTTATTTTTCAATCAAAAATGTTAACGGTATAAGATAGAGGGATAATATTGTAACAAAACTAAAAGTATTAGGTCCAAATTAAACTATGGGTTTAATTGTGTAATTTGTCTAAATTAACGCTATACACAAAATAAATATGTGTATATATATTAAGGGAAATACTATAGTACACACCTCTTTAAAAGGTGTGTATCATATGCACCTGTTACGTATTTTTGTGATAATATGACACATTATTTTATCCAAACATTTTCTAACCACAAAACGTGTAACGTTACCATACAAATGCATAATTTCATTTTATTTTTCAACCATAAATTATCATAACTTTTACAAGAAAAATATATAACAATGTGCATATGGTAATGCCCTGTGAGCATGCTTGGTTTTTATCCCCGTTCCGAACAAATAATGCCCATGTTCGTTTTGCTTCGTTTGGTGGACAAATATGGGTCAGCTGGTTGCGAGAGGGGATGATCAAGAATGGTGTTGGGCGTTAGCGGCATCTTTGTCATGGCACATTTTTAAGGGGTGAGGGGAGGACTTTTGATCCAATGCGGGTAAGTCAGACTGCGATTCTTTAGAGTATGTTTTGGTACACAATAAGCTTGCTGCTGCTCTGTTATCTGCGGTGGAGAGTCCTAATCAGATGGTTCCTGCGGATAGTTGGATGTGTCCTCCACCTGGGTGTGTTAAGATTAACTTTTATGGTGCTTGGTGGTAGAGGACCAATACAGGTGGGTTGGGCATCGTCTGCAGGGATGCAAATGGGCTTTTCGTTGCGGGGTGGGCAATGACGGACCAGTAATACTAGGTATCATGAAAAGTCTTTCATGAAAATAGTCATGAAAGATTTGTGACATTTGGATTACACTTACAATAAAGCACCATACACTAATCAAGGTAATCTAAGGGTCACAAATTTTTCATGATGATTTTCATGAAAAAATTTTCATGATCCCTAACATTTCTCATGACGGAACTAAGAGAAGATTATGAGGGGTTATGGCTCCTGTTTCTGTGAACATTATTATTTGTAATATAACTTTAAAAATGTATATATATATCATTTTATATATAAAATGACCACAGTATAAAAAATATATATGTCATTCTTCTTCCATCTTGAATTCTCTTTTTATTTTATATATATAAAAAAAATACTTATTTATCCTATTAAAAGTTGCTTCTATGGTTTAATTTTTTTTTTTTTTGTGTATATATAATTTATATATCATATATATATATACATGTGTGTTTTGTGTATATGGTGAAAAAAATTAATTTTCTTTTAGTCCATCCGGTAATTAAATTTTGGTTCCGTCCCTGTAACCATGTTGCTGTTGCACATTCGGCATTGCTGATGGAAGCTTTGGCAGCTCGTGCGGCTGTGTTACTGGCTGGAGAATTGGGATTTAATTGTGTTATTGTGGAGGGAGACTCTCAACTGGTAGTGGGTATGCTTAATGGTTCAATTTCGGTGGCTCGTTCTGTTGCAATTGTGGTGGAGGATATTCTATTGGGATGGTTTTGTGGAGTTTAACCAAGCTCGCTAAGACATTAATTAAGCCTAAAAACATGTGTTGAGATTTTTTGGTGTGGAAAACCGTAGAGGAGGGTATAGCCCTGGAACGTTAGTTTCAGAGCTGATTTGAACAGGGCATTTGTTTATAAATTTCAAAATTTAATTTCACGCTTACTTTTGAAAACGCGGTCGAAGGCGGAAAAATTTGGGTTAACCGGTCATCTCACCGGTCATCCGCACGATTGACCGAAACAGTGTAACTTTTTTTTTTTTTTTGGCAATTGACACATGTTAATTTTTATATATTCAATAAAACATATTTCTGAAATTTTTAAAATTTTTTATGAGTTTTAATAGAATTTTGAGTTATGTGTTTGATTATGAATTGTAAGTTTTTGTATCAAATATCATATGTTACATCAAAAATTTCCTACTCAATTCAAAACTCTTTTAAAAATTCTTTTTAAAACTCATTCACCAAACAAATTTTTCATACTTAAATCATAATTCCAAAACTCACAAACTCAAAATAGAACTCTGTTTTCAAATCACATTTAGAAAATTCTACCAAACGCAACCTTAGAGTTTTCATGTTTTAAAATGATATCGTTTTGATTAGAATAAAAGAAAAAAGAAAGAACGAACAAAAATAGAACGAAAAAGAGTACAAAGAGAAGAAAAAACGAAGTCATTCATCACCATTACCAATTAATCCGTTGTAAAACCAATTTATTTTCAGTAATGCTACTCTTCAGGAAAGGGCTTCAGGAAAAGGTGGGTCTCACTTGGTAAGGAAATAAAAAAAGGAAAAAAAATGAAACGTGATGGAAGAAGTCGTTGGCTGAACCTTCCTATTATATCAACAACAAATAGGGTGGGTCCCACCCAGGAAAATAAAAAAAATAAAAAATAAAAAATAAAAAATAATAAAATAATAAAAAATAAAAAGAAAAGGAAAAAAGAAAAGAAAAGTAAAGGAAAGGAAGGAAATGTTGGCGGGAACCTCCATGTTATATCAACAACAAATATTGTAGGGTAGCAATTCAAGTGAATTCCTTTTAGTGAAAACTCACAAAGAATATAATCCAAGGAATAACAAAAAGAATTTATATATTGCCAATATATAATAGTTCAATAACATAAACCTACATCAAAATGACAATACTTCAACATAAGCTTATACCAAAATGACAATGCTTCAACAACTCAACAACATAAGCCTACACAAAATGACAATGCTTCAACATCGGCTTGCCTAGAAGTCATACAAATATTGTCAATGGTAAATTAAAAATAAATTAATATAGGTCCAAGAAACATTGTCATTGTTGACATCTTCAACTTCTTTCATCTTTGTCTCGTTCGGGATTTTCAGATTGTGACTGCGCCATATCATTCAACATTTTCGTGAAACTTGAATTGCCCAACATCCAAGATTGAGATGGATGATGATGTCCCTACCAAAAAAATAAAATAAAATAAATGACATAAATATTAAATTTTTGTTTAAGCCACGTTAATAAAATACAAAATGGAATATTATGTACTTGGGATGACAAGTGTCCTTGGAGCATGTTTTGTTGCCCGAAACTTGGAGCCAACATTTCAGATTCCTGCAATATAACAAGCACCCATAGAATTATAAATCCAACAATAAACTAACAAAATCTAGCTATAAAAGAAATCAATAAATCCAACAAGTTTCTTACATTGATTTTAATACTCTCTTGTGTACCAAGATCAACAAATCCCATATGTGAAGGCACACTAAATTCAGATTGCTACAAAATATAAAACTTGAAAGTTAACAAAATAATAGCTTATCAGTTAATGGTAAATTCATGCATGAGATATTTTTCACACCTCTATATTTCCTTGGCTGCTGGTGCTAGTGGTCTTTGTCTTTGTCTTGGTCTTCACTCTTTGCTTCTTTTTAATAGTTTTTTCAAGCATAGACTGTTTCCTTTTACATGGTGGCCTCCCTTTTTGACGGACAACGATTGGATCAAGTATGGTTGTGCTCTCCTTTGAATTTAAGACACCATCCCCATATGAGCTTGAAGCATTCTGAGTACTCATAGAACCAAACTTGTTACTTCCACTAACAACATCAACTTCTTCTTTCAACTCCCCTTTTAGTTCACATAACTGTTCAACCACCTTATCACACTTATTGTCACAACTAGTTGCCAAATCAGCCACCTCATTGAAGACATTGAACATTTTATCATAGCGACGTGCTTTAGGATTAATAGAAGAGTTGTCATAACTGATATGCACTTTAGTGTGACATCTTTTCACATTTTTGTTCCATTTTCTTAAAATATACTTGTCTGGCATTTGATGAATCCTTTTTTTCATGAGCACTGCAATTTGATGCCTACACACTATTCCCCTAAACTCAAACAACCGACAACTACAATTTGTTTCAGAGTTGTCCTCTTTCAAATATACTGTGAAAGTTACAAGTCTAAGGCTTTCTCCGAAGGGAACATCTTCACTTACTTCATACACAGAAAAATTAAGATCTTCTGAACACAGAGACAAATTGCAATAAATCTTTCCTACAACCTCTTGTTGGAACTCTTTGAATTTTGCAATTGTGTAAGCATTTTGAAATTGCTTTTCAAATGGATATTGAGTTATGCATGGGATGTATGAGTTGAGAGAATTGAATTCTTCACCATTTTCATTTTCAACCTTCTTTGCCATAGCATTTTCATATTGCTCCACAAATTGTTTCAAAGTGGTTTTCGAGTTAATGTACCCATCAAATAATGCGTGCATGCTTTCACTACGCTGTGTGGTTGACATTCCTGCCCAAAAAATGTCTTTGACAAATGCAGGTACCCATCGATGTCTTTCCTCATACAACCTAAGTAACCAATCATTGCTATGAAGTTGATACTCCTCAATGAACTTACCCCAATTTTCTTCAAATTCTTCTGTAGTTAATGAATCATAAACTGCATTCTGAATACCAAATTTGATTGCTTCATATTCCTTGTATCCTCTCAATTTTTCAGGCAATTTTTTCATAATATGCCACGAACACCATCGGTGACGCGCATTAGGGAAAACAATCTCTGTGGCTTTTTTCATGGCTTTGTCTTGATCTGTAATAATAGCATTGGGAGGGCATCCAGACATGCATGCAAGCCAAGACTGAAATAGCCATGTAAATGTCTCTGTGTCTTCATGTGAAATGAGTCCACAACCCAACAATGTCGACTGTCCATGATGGTTCACACCAACAAATGGGGCAAATGGCATATCATATTTATTTACCAAGTATGTTGTGTCAAACGTGACCACATCCCCAAACTCTTTAAATGCTGCTCTACTCCTCGCATCGGCCCAAAATACATTTTGTAATCGACCATTTCCATCCAAATCCATGACATAAAAAAAGTCTGAATTATCACCTTGCATTTTCACAAAATAATTATACATTGCAGTGGCATCTCCTTCCTCAAGTCGTAAACGATGAACTTTGTCTATATGATTCCTATAATCTTTCTCTAAATATGACAACTTCTCACGCCCTCCAGCTTCCAACACAAGTGAAGTGAAATTTTTGTTCATCCTAATCCCCGCTCTATCATTTAATTCAAGTCTCCTCTTCACATGCGGCTCAAGTACCCTATTTTGCTTGAAAAAACGAGATTTGTTTGGACTCATTTTATGGTTATGCTCAAGTACCAAGGATCGCAATAGCCACATTCCATCGGGTTGTAGAATTGCATTAATGCAAGCTTTGCATCCCGTTCTTGTTTGTGGCCGTAATTTAACTGGATTGCTTGTTTTGATTATTGCCTTCCCAGCACGAGTACAAGCAAGAGTTATATATTTTTTCTCCCCATCGCCTCCCTTTTTACAATTTTTCTTAGACACCGCAAAACCATTTTTCTTCCCATATGTTGCATAATATTCATAAATTTCATCACTTGACTTAAACATCATTCCCACCTTAGGATCCTCAGTTTCAACTTCTACATTTTCAGTTTCGACTTCTACATTTTTTGTTTCCTCCATTTCATTCTCAATATTAATTTCATTAATGCCCTCACTTGAAGAACCACTCGATATTTCTTCATCCATATCTCTATAATATATATATATAACAAATTAAAAAGTTCTTCAACAAAAATAAATAAAAAGGCAATAAATAAACATGAATTAATTTAGTTCTTAAACAAAAATAAATAAACAACCAATAACTAAACTGAGTTATATAACCTATGCAATCCACAACATCTCTTTCATTGAAAGATTCAGAGACAACAAAAATTTTCAAAAGCCCCAAAATTCAAAATTCTAGGGTTTGAAAAAAATAATCCCAAAATCGCACAAAGAAGGTAGGATACAAAATCAAGCTTGGTAAAACAACTACAAACACTCAGATTTTGGTTGCAATTCTTGCAAGAATGGTGGGATTAGAGACTGAAATCGCAGCAAAAATCTGAGAGTGACGGAGAAATCAAACGGAAATCTCAGCAGTTACGGAGACGCCGGCGGCAGTGACCGGCGGCAGCAAGCTTGCGGGTGAGAGCTGAGCGAGAGAGTGGTGAGAGAGTTGAACTGGTGAAAGAGTTGAAACATGAGACTCAGAACTTTTGTTTATTTATTTCTTAAACTAACAATTTCCTTGCCAGGTGGGACCCACCTTTTCCTGAAGGTTTTCCTGAAGCCCTTTCCTGAAGCCTAGCATTACTGATTTATTTTCTATAATAAAACTTGTACTGGTATCGAGTCCAGAGGGACTGGTCAATTGCACAAAATCATATTTGATTTCTATATTAATTTGAGAGATCGTTTGTTATTAGAGCTTCTCTAAACTATCAAATAAACTACAAATTGATTCTAAAAAATAATGATGATGACAATAAATTATAGGAGGTCTTGGGGCTTTTGAATCCACCACAACCTTGTAATGTGATTTCACTACAAGAATTTTCACTTTTGGCGACTACAATTTTAGTCGCCAAAAGTTAATTTTTAGTCGCCGAATGGTTTTAGCGACTAAATTTTTTGGTCGCAAAAGTAGTCGCCAAAAAATTGTCGGTAAAGGTAATTAGTGACTAAAATTATTTTAGTCGCCAACTGTATACAATTCCCAACTAAAATTTTAGTCGCCAAAAGGTTGGATATTAAATTAAATTAGACCCTTTTCGGCGACCAAACTTTTAGTCACTTAAAGTCCCATATTTTTAGCTACTAAAATTTTAGTCGGCAAAGAGTTCTTCTTTTGGCTACTAAAAATTTAGTCACTGAAAGTTCCACATCTTTGGCTACTAAATTTTTAGTCAGCAAAGAGTTCCTCTTTTGGCTACTAAATATTTGGTCACCTAAAGTTCTACATTTTTGGCTACTAAAATTTTAGTCGGCAAAAGTATTTTTATCCTTCAGGTTTTTGTTTTAGCTACGAAATATTTTAATCGCCAAATGTTTGATTTTCTTTTGGCTACTAAACTTTTAGTCGCCAAATGTCTATTTTTTATTTTTATTTTTTTTTGGCTACTAAACTTTTAGTCACCAAATGTCTTTTTTTTTTTTTTTTTGCTACAAAACTTTTAGTCGCCAAACGTCTTCTCCCAATTTCTTTTTAGCTATTAATTGTTTATTCACCAAAAGTATGATATTATATTTTATCGCAAAATTATAATTTCTCCACAACCCGTTTATATTCAATGCAACCTGTAATACGTATATAAACAAAATGGTACATACTATCAATCATTCCACAATCTGCATCCATATACCAAAAACAAATAACTTTAAATGTCAAATCAACTATTGTCCAAACTAAAATAATAATTCTATACAAAATATATCATACAAAAATCAAAATCCTCCGTATACAAAAAATACATTTAGTACCAAGCGAAATTACCATCTAGCATGGTACAAATTACCATCGTAATCTGTACCACGACAAAAGGTCATATATGTACCACGACAAAAGTTTTCTATAGACCATGACAAAACGTCCTATATGTACGCCGACAAATGGCATATATGTACCACGACAGAAGGTGATCTATGCACCACGACAGTCATTATCTGTTGATTGCCAAAAGTTTTCTGTATCAGTAATAATGAACTACACAAAAGCTGAGGACGACAAAACTATTATATTAGTTCTACACAAAAGTGAAAATTCTTCTCCATACACCAATATAGATTATTTACAAGTCCACGCAACAAAGCCATCTACAAAGAAAAACAAAAAACGAAACATTAGAATTGGTCACAAAATATCAATTCAGTCAGCCAAATAGAGCATGTTCTAACATGCATTTAAGGTAGAATAATCGAGAAATGTCTTCTTGGAAATAAAAGAAAGTATATATATATGTATCATGCATTATTTATTCCAACCAACCGCACAAACAATGTAATATGTAATTTCTTCGTCCTATAAATATATAAAGGCAATTATTAGAATATGTAGATGTTATTTTCATAAAGTTGTTGCTTTTTAAGCTAAGTGTTGCGAGTTTTTTGACTAAGTGTAAGGCGTATTCAGGGGCTGTTATGAATTTTCACCCCCCAAGAAAGCCCTTTTTCGAGTAAGTCTACGGCGTATTCGGCTCTAATGCCCAACCTACATGTCTGGATTACATTCCGTCAATTGTCACAAGTCCTATTTGTCATGGGGGAACTGTTCGTGTGAGTCACACGGTGGTTCTATGGTGGTTCGGGGGCTGTTTAGAATTTTCACCCCCGAAACGCCTTTTTTCGACTAAGTTTAGGGCGTATTCGGCTCTAACTCCTAACCTACGGGTCTGAATTACATTTCGTCAGTTCTCACAAGTCCTGTTTTTCATGGGGAAGCTATCCGTGAGATTCACACTGTCATTCGGAGGTTGTTTTGAATTTTTGCCTCCGAAAAGCTCTTTTTCGAGTAAGTTTAAGACGTATTCGGCTCTAACTCTCTACCTATAGGTCCAAATTATGTTCCGTCAGTTGTCACAAGTCTTATTTGTCATGGAGAAGCTATCCATGAGAGTCACACGGTGGATCAGGGCAGCTTTGAATTTTTGCCCTCGAAACGCCCTTTTTCGACTAAGTTTAGGGCGTAGTTGACTCTAACTCTCTACCTATGGGTTTGAATTACGTTCCGTCATTTGTCACAAGTCTTATTTGTCATGGGGAAGCTATCCATGAGAGTCACACGGTGGATCGAAAGCTGTCTGTGAGAGTCAAACGGTGGTTTGGGGGCTATTTTTAATTTTCGCCCCCGAAATGCCATTTTTCGACTAAATTTAGGGTGTATTCGGCTCTAACTCTGTACCTACGGGTCCGAATTACATTCCGTTAGTTGTCACAAGACCTATTTGTCATAGGGAAATTGTTTATGTGAGCCACACGGTGGTTCGGAGGTTGTTTTGAATTTTTGCCCCCGAAACGCCCATTTTCGAGTAAGTTTAAGGCGTATTTGGCTCTAACTCTCTACCTATAGGTCCGAATTACATTCTGAAAGTTGCCACAAGTCCTATTTGTCATGGAGAAACTGTCCGTGAGAGTCATACAATAGTTCGGGGGCTGTTTTGAATTTTCGCCCCCGAAACGCCCTTTTTCTTATTATTAATAATACCCACCTGCATTATATAACCCGAGTTTTTCTTAAGCCCGAGATTATTAATAGTTCCATTATTTTAATATAAGAACTCAAGTACAATGCCTTCTCTGTTTTCTTTTATTTTCTTGTTCTTTTTAATATTTTTCTTAAATTGTCCAAACACATCCTGAGGTAGCTCAAGAATAGGTTACTACGCCAATAAAGCTGATGTTTGTTAGTTAGTTTGAAGTCTTTAATAAAATTATTAACTTATTAATGAGAATAAATGCTTAGCAATTGTTTAACTTAAACCACAATTGCAAGATTCAACACATCAGAGAATTCCACATTAAGAGTTGTTGAGCATTTTGCAACCTATGAAGAAATATACTAGAGATGGAAAAGGACATTCAGCTTCATAAAAAAAGCTAAAAAGAAAAGAAAAGGAAAGTGAAGCAAAGAAAAGCATATGAGATTGAAGTGAAGAATGCAAAAAATGAACATCCCATGAAGATCCAATGGAATCTGAGGACAAAGACATCTAATAGGCTAACACAATCACCTCCAATGTAAAGTGTTTTAAAAAAGATGATTTTTACTGTCTGTTCAATCATTTGTGGTTAGCGAAGAATTACTTTGACTAGGAATAATTACTGTCTAGTATGTTGCATTCAACGGTCATCATGGTGATGAAAGTTGAATGACCAGTTGGCCCCAACCTTTTTTGCATTTTCCAAAACTTGACATTTATTGACCCCATCATTCTTTAGAACAGGGAACATAATCTTCTAGCAACCTGTGTCGCCGAAGTTAGTAACACTTCTAGCAGCAAATTAACAACAATAATAAACATGCATTAAGGACAAAAGAAAAGAAAACAAAGTGTTAACTGTGCTAATGTCTGATTCTAATGTAATAGGTTCTTGGAAAGCCTATTGGAGATAAGGATTTGGATTAAACAGGATGGGTGACAAGTAGCATCCTAGCAGGGTTGAAGATGACTCACTATTTGGTGCATATGCTATTTGGAAAAAAACTATCTGATCAAAGTATGACTATGTATAACTCTTTTTGCATTCATCTTACCTTGATATGGTAATGGAAACTGTTCTAAAATAATATAAATGACGTAAAAAACAGAACTAGTTTTATTCATGTGCCTTGGGGTTTGTGAGAGAAGAAAGTTTAGAGGGTTGTGATCATTTAGGCTTCACACAGTTGCTTTCCCAGCATTACCAACACCATAGATGTTATTGTTTTGGATTTTTTTTTTTTTTTTTTTTTGAACTAGTTTTAGACTGTTATTTTCCATGGCCATTTTTTGAGGGACTGCAGATACATGCATACATACAACATATATAATATCCATTATTGGTTGTAATTTGTTAAAAAAAAAAAATCAAGATAACCCCTCACAACCACACCCCTTAGAATAATGAATAAATCAAAGGTGGTGTCATTTCTCCTCGTCCATGAAACGCCCTTTTTCGAGTAAGTTTAAGGCGTATTCGGCTGTATATCCCAACCTACGGGTCCGGATTACATTCCATCAGTTGTCACAAGTCCTATTTGTCATGGGGAAACTTTTCATAAGAGCCACACGGTAGTTCGGGGGCTGTTTTGAATTTTCGCCCTCGGAACGCCCTTTTTTGAGTAAGTTTAAGGCATATTCGGCTCTAACACCAAGCCTACAGGTCCAAATTACATTCCGTCTGTTGTCACAGGTCCTAATTGTCATGGGAAAGCTGTCCGTGACAGCCATACGGTGGTGAGGGGATTGTTTTGAATTTTTGTCCCCGGAACGCCATTTTTCGACTAAGTGTAAGGCATTTTCGGCTCTAACTCCCAACCTATGGGTCCGAATTACATTTCATCTGTTGTCACAGGTCCTAACTGTCATGGGGAAGCTATTAATTTGAGAGAGAAGAATCTATTAATAAATCAAACTGCTGATGTTTCTGCTTTTAAGTCTATAGTTTTAACTTTCTAAATGCCTATTCATATACATTATAAAAAAGTGACAAAACCTTTCTTTCCGTGGACCTTAGGTTGCATGAACAACCCTTTTGTGCTTCAACATTGACCACCTTTGGAAACAATAATGGGACAAAGACACGCTTAAGTAGATGGAATTAATTTGAAAACTCTTGAAATTGAAATTGAGATTGATTTTCCCATAGGTTTGTAACATTGATGAAGTATAAGATAAGATAAATGGTTCTTGGAGAATGATTGTAACTCTAACCTCCTAATAGTTCCCAAGAGGGATCACAGTGGGAACTCCTGATACTAAAGCCGGCTCACACAACTTTATCGCTCTATGCAAATCTTTTAAATGACCCCATTTGGGTTGCCTTAATAGTCCTAGACGAAAAGAAGAAATAACCCTTAAGTTTACTGAAGAACATATAATCTTTAAAATTTTATGTTTTCTTGAGCCATCTACATCTCCCTATCAGGAAAAGGAATGACATTTTCTCACGAGTCATGACAAAAATGATTGTAGAGAAGCTATTAACATGACTGTTGCAATCTATTGTCGAACTTTCACTTTCATGTTGAGTCCCTCATCAACTGATAATATTCAGCTTCTCTAATCAATTTGATCACCATCATAACCACTAACAACGTCACAATTATGGAGGGATATAGCTATTACTTAAATAAAAAAAAAAAATGTCAGCAGGAGTGTAGACACCCCATTTTTGACCGTCCTCAAGACTTGGTTGTGCTTGTAGGTACACCCAACAACTGGTTCGATTGCTTGCCCAGCATTCGACTGTCGCAGCGGAACAGCACTGGTTCGGGTTTTCAGAACCTTGTATCCTTTTTGTCTCATTTTTGGACCTTGACCTGGTCCTTTCAGGGTGGCCCCTGTGGTGCACTGCCGGCCATGGCATGGCACTGCCGGCCATGGCTTGGCCCCTACTGGCCACTGATGGAGCCCTGCCGGCCATCAGTGTGGCACTGTCGGCCATTGCTGATGGCCGGCACCCCCCCTATTTCAGCTGGTTTCCGGGAAGATCTTTTGTACCAGCTGGAATCCTCATATCTGCCCTCCATACACGTGTATGGAGGGATCAAAGCCAAGAAAAGCTTGTTCAAGAAGCTTTAGCTTTGCATTCCTCTATATAAGCAAGGGGCTCCTCCATTTCAGAGGGGTTCTGAGTTTTGGAGAGAAAAAAAGGCTGTCTCTCTCGATATTGTGTGTATTTTGTGCCTTAGAGTTGGATTTCTTTGTACTTTTGCACTACAACACCTAGGTATACACCTCCATCCTCCATTCCAGCACCTTGGAAGCCATTTGAGGAGGTTAGAAGCTCAGAATCTTGGACCAAAACCTGCTGGTTTACTGCTCTTCATAGGTAAGTCTTCATATCCCTTAAACTTGCACTTTCTTTGTTCATTGGCTAGCCTTACTTGCAAGCATTTTTGGACTTTGTCATGAACTGAAGTTAGTCATATTTTGAGCTCCTTTTCATGTTTGATCAAGGACTCTTTGCTGTTTGAGGCCTCCTCCTACCACTTGTCTCTTTATTCCTCTTTTAGGCCCTTTTCTTGCATGATAGTTTAGCCTTACTTGTGTTCATTTTCGTGGCTTGATATAAACTGAGAAGTGCCTTATTTTGAGCCCCTCTTCAACTTTGTTGAAGGGCTCTTTTCCATTTGGGGCCAGATGCTGTCCATTGTCTCTATTCTCACTTTTAGGGCCATTTTTGCATGATAGATTAGCCCTATTTGTACTCATTTTTGAGACTTGTTATAAACTGGAAAAAGGCTTGTTTTGATATCATCTTCACGTTTTATTAAGGTTCCATTTTTTTTGAGGTCATATACTATCTTGTATGCTTGGTTGCCTCCCATTTTGAGCCTTATATCCTAGCCCTTTTTGCATGCTTTGTTTGGACTTCTAGCCACTGAAATCCAGTGGATTTTTAGTGGCTTGGCCACTATTTTGAGCTTCCAAATCAGAGGGGGGTGAACCCCTCTCTCCTTGACTTGTTTGGTAGTCATTTTGGCCTTCCAAAGAGACCCCTTCTTGCATGCTTTGAAGTCACATTTCAAGGTCAATTTGGTGAGTTTTGGGACTACCATATTTGATTTCCAGAGTTTTTTTGGTCATGCTTCATGTCTATCTTGTATGTGCCTAATAACTCCTTGCATGGCCCTCTAAAGCAACTCATCATTTTTGCATGCCATGGTTGCATATCAGTGGTTATTTGGGCCTATTTTTATGTGATTTATTCACTGATTTTTGATGGTTTGGTCAGATTCCATGTGCATCATGTACTTACCAGGTAAACCATGTTTACTAGTCAAAATTGCATGCTAATTTAAGCCATCTTGCTAGCACTTTTTGGCCTTGCTTTAAACTGGAAAAGTCCATTTTTTGGGACTATCTTGACTCTGTCTTCACACTTCATAGTCAAATAATGCATGCTTTGCATAGCTGTAAGTCATTCCATGTGCCTAGTTTTGAGTTTCGGGTCTCACCTCATGCATCGGGTGTCATGTTTTCATGATTCGGGGCTGTTTAGCATCATATTTCAGTGCTAAAATTTGCTTGTTTGCATACCATGTTCCATGCCTTACCATGCTTTGTTAGAGTGGCATTCGTGCCTTAGGTTCGGTCCTTGGTTTGCGTGCATGCGTGCACGCATCTCGAGAGTCTCATCTTCATCTTATGGCCACTTATGTGGGTGTGGCTGAGGTCCTCTCATGTTGGTGTAAGCCCATATTGCATTGTGTATGCCATTTCATTTCATAGCATTGTGTATGCTAAGTTGTATGTTAGCACATTGCGTATGCCATGTTACCTCGTGCATCGTGCATGCCATTTCATAGCATTGTGCATGTTAGGTTGTATCTTAGTTGCATTCATGCATGTCATGCATATCGCATTGTGTTTGGGATAGGAGTTAGCCCGAGCACGGGAAACGAGGGACGTTTCGTACTTTGAGTGACGGAACGTGTCTCAATTCCCGGTCACCGACACTCCGGATTACCCATGATGGAGTCTCGGTCTTGTTGTGTTTATATGTGCATTCATTTCATATTGAGTTGTGCAATTCGACTCCTCGGCCATCATGCATCGAGATGCGTAATTGGTGGCACGAGGATTGAGGACTACACTCCCCGAAGAGTAGTCATGCATACATATGTGAAAATACTTTGCCATGCCCCTTTGTTGCTCTCTGTTGCAGCAAATCAAGAATCAGCAGCCTTCCGGAGTCTGGCACGCATTCCAAGAACAATTGCAAACAGAGGCAAACCGGGGCATTGCGAGGGATTCTCCGCACAAAGCAACCTGAGCATGCATCATTCATCATCCTGATCAGAGTTGAGGTAGTCCCTGGCTTGCATGCCAATTCATTGCTTTCCTAGTTAAATTTGTTAATTAATTAGGGTTTTGTATTTATTCGGGACTGTACTATTTATTCGGGACTGTATATTATTTATTCGGACCCTCCGAGCGAGGGCACAATTGTAATAAGTGTGCGTGTGTGTGATGTATGTCTTCTAACCCCACGTTTTTCTCCCTTTTATTTACCAGCTTATGATGGTTAGATTAGGGCATATTTCAATTAGCATACAGTATGATAGCATGTTTACATTCATTCATTTGTCTTGCATGCACCGGGCTCGGCGCATCATACTAACTGCATTTGTATTTCAATTCCGAGTTGAATACATGTTAGTTGTAGCATTTCACATGCCATCTTTAGAATAGCCGAGCCTGCTTGTAGTTGCATTTTGCATGTGTTGCATTAGGCATTTCTGTATAGTTAGGATCATGCATTGATTTCTAATTAGCTTCTTTCTTTGGCTTGGAGTACTCGGTAAGTTTTATGTTTCAGCATCCTTGCATGTGTGTGAGTGACTGCCATGATAGCATGCTTACCATAAGGCTATATGCTTATGTGATATAACTGCCTGAATGTCTGTGGCTGAAGGTTGGGTTATTTGGATTGGAACAATGCATTGACTGTGAGTTTTAAGCCCACTAGATAGTGGCAAAACCATATTTTCTAAGCCCATCCGAGGGTGGCAAATTCACGTCTTAGCCTACTTGCGAGTAGCACCATCAAACCATTTTTCAAAACAAACATGAAATGTTTCGTTCCAATCCAGGCAACCCAGTCTATACTTGTATGCTGTGCGCATCACATAGTAAATTTAGGCTAATAACCGGAATAAGAACGCATAATGTTTTCAAAACTAGATATCATGGTTAGTAGAGGCCGATCTTTGATCGGCCGAGCGGGGGTGCTCACGAAGTGACCTTCCCCAATCGTACCCAAGTTCCCGAGCCGAGGCAACTTTGGTGATGATGGACACGTGGCCTTAGGCAACGAGTCAGGGTTTCCTAAATTTCCCAAAATAAAATATTTAGGGGGCGACTCTGTATCTGGCAAAGCAGTCCATGTTTAGCATTTCTTTCTAAAAATCTGTTTTCTCAAAACGATTTGCCGGATTTGGACTCTTTGGTTCAGATTACGAACCGTGACAATTTGAGTCCTGAACTGTAGTGAGCCCAAAATCGAACAAAAGAGGATTTCCCTCCCGGGACGTTCGGGGACGTCTACAAGGAGCAATTTTACTCTATGATAAACCCAATTCAATCAATCACATGTCTGACATCAATTTTACTCTATAATTATATTGGGTGGTATTATCTATAGGAAGATACATAAACTAGGAATATGAAAGGCTCTTCTAGGGGTGTGAGAGTCATGTACCAAGTATATTAAGGACACTTTAGTGTGCTACAAGTAAAGTCACAAGAAAGATTAATAATATAGAAATATATTCTGATTGAATTCTAAGTTCATATTGAACGAACTCCTAATTCACAAAGTTGAGAATAAAGGCGAGTCAATGTTACTTTCCTAATCGGCAAAATTCTTTTGAAAGGGATTATAGGAGTGTGAGATTAATCTATCTACAAACTTCTATGTTAATCTTTTATAAAGGACACTCTATTGTGCTACAAGTAAAATTAAAAAAAGAAATGTTAATAACATAGAAATATATTCTAATTGAATTCATTTGTTTTAGTTCTGCCTTGTTAGTTATTGCATAATTGTAGTTCTTTTTTCTCCCCATAATTGGATTTCTTGCTTTAAATTAAGGGGAATGCTAATTAATTTTGTAGAATATCATTAATAGCCATCCTATGTTAGTTTTTTCATTTGAAGTAAATTTGTGTAAAAAAATTAATCATTTGTCAGTAAAAATAACTTGTATTTCATTAACAGATGTAGGCTACTATGTTTCGGCCTAGTCTTTCGCATAGGATTGATGTAGTCTTTATACCAGCAACTGCAGAAACACTTTATTCAACCAAAAAATATTTTCTCTATATTTACCCAGTGTCATTCAAGAAGGAAAAAAAACAGAGCTTGAGCATCAACAACTAAAATTTCCTCTCATCAACTATATAACTCCAAAGCATATATGATGAGCCTATCTTAGTTAAAAGTTGAAGACTTAAAAGAATAATAAGAAGAAGAGCAACTACTGCATGTTAACCTCACGGATGGCAGACTCATTCCCAGCTTTCTCCAGTGCTTTAAACCCTGGTGCCTCCGAGTTTAATATTATTTGTTTAATTCCTTCTCTAAGTAAACTATAGGAAAAACTGCAAAATTGAACTTAAAAGTCAGAAATGTTAGTATTAGACTTGAAGTCTAACTGATGTGGAAAGTCATATCTACCAATCATACCCAATATTAATTGCAGTCTCCATCTTATCTCCTGTCAAAACCCATATTTTTATTCCAGCTTGTGCAAGCTTGTCGATGCATTCAGGAACCTATGCCAAAGCACCCAAAACAAATCACTTATAATGATGATGATAACAATAAATAATATGAAATTAAACATGAATCAATAAAACCAATACCCAATATCATAAAAAAATGGTAATTTCATTTTATCTATTAATTTCATTAAATAAAATATTCGGAAAAAAAATAGGAAAAATTACTCATAAATCCCATTTTAGTAAATGTTACTCTAATTAGTCCTAAGTGTTTTTTCTTAAACCATTTAGTCCTGATGTAGTTGACGTTTGATAATGTTAATGATGTTGTTGATGTAGTTGATGTTACTGATGTAGTTAATGTATATGTATAACCAATCCCTACTATCTCTTCCCTTCTCTTTCTCTTCTCTTCTCTGCAATTTGTATATATATAGAGAGAGATGGTGGGTCGCGGTCCAATAGAGGTGGCGAAGATGGTGTTGGAGGTGGCGGACGTGGCTTGGACCGCCGTGGAATGTCGGTGCCGCCACGAGCACGAGCATGAGGATTCCGAAGAGACCCCGTCGGAGGAAGAATTGGAGTGTATGAGATCTGAGAATCGCCATTTGCGGAACTTGCTTGAACAGAACCTTGCTCTATTTGCGAACCACGAAGGCGGAGAGGTCAGCGGTGGCGAAGCGACGTTGATCGGCGGAGGATCTAGACAGAGAGAAAGTAGAGAGAGATCGGTGTGGAGGCTCTCAGCTCCTCGGTTCAGAAAGGAGGCATAGAACGAATCACAGAATGATTCCCAAAAAATGGAGCAACATCAACTATGAGATCTGAGAATTGGAGTGTATAAGATCTGAAGTTTCATAGGTTGAAGATGTAGTTAATGTCGATGATGTTCAATGTTAGAACGAACCACGAAGGCGCAGAGGTCACCAATTCTTAGATCTCATATCTCAAATAAATCCCAATTCTCAGATGATGAACTACAACATTGGTCACCAATTCTCGGTTCAAAAAGAAGGCATAGAACGAATCACAGAATGATTCCCAAAAAATGGAGCAACATCAACTATGAGATCTGAGAATTGGAGTGTATGAGATCTGATGTTTGATGATGTTGAAGTTGTAGTTGATGTCGATGTCGATGATGTTCAATGTTAGTGATGTTGATGATGTATGATGATGTTTGATGTTTGATGATATTTTATGATGTTGGTGATGTTGATGATGTGTGATGATGTTGATGATGTTTGATGATGTAGTTAATGATGTTTTATGATGTTTGGTGATATTGATGATGTCTTGATGATGTTGGTGTAGTTAATGTTGCTAATGTAGTTAATGTTTTGATGATGTTGATGATATTGTTGATGTAGTTGATGTTGCTGATGTAGGTAGTGTTGCTGATGTTTGGAAAGGAGGGAAATCTGAAAAATGCCTATAGTGAGCTTTTAACATTCAAATAGGACTTATCTATACTATATATTAAGCAAAAGGGAGTTTTTAACCCCCAAGACCTGTGGGAGCTCCAATATCTCAATCTGAATTTTCTAAATTTTTTATTAAAAAAAAAAACTTAATATTTATTGATTTGGTCAAACTCCCCTGATCAGCATTTATTAACTTTTTTCAATCCACATGTCTTTCCACATGCCTGCATTTATTGATTTGGTCAAAATCTCCTCAAACAAATAATTATAGATACAATCCGTGCATAGTTACTGCAGTACCCTTTTCAACTTCTCCCATACACTATGGTTAGTGATAAGATTGTTAAATTATTTTTATAAAAAATCTTAAAAAACATAATTCACATTTTAAAAAAAAATCTAAAACAAATATAAATATTTATAATTATCCTGCCCATAGTACGGGTGATAGGCTAGTTAGTCTATAAAATAAAAGACAGGACCAAATGGTTTAACAAATTAAGATTTGGGATTTATTAGTGTTTTGCCCAAATAAATATTTATAATTTTACTGTAGAAGGTAAATGCTAACAAGTGTCCCTTAGGCATTATTTAATATTGAAATGTGTGTAAAAAATATCTTTAAAAAATGTAAAAATATTAAAAACGAATTAAAACTAGTAAAAAAAATATTGTATTATACAAAAATTGTCATTTACTTATACCACAAAAACACTTGTTATTAATATCTTTTTAACAATCTATTTTTTAAATAGGATATTTGTAATTTATACTTTATTTTATTTTATTTTTTATTATTTATTTTATTATAATGTGTTTTTCTCTCTCTAGCCGTTCTTATCAGGGTAAGGTTGGTACTCGTTGCAAGGCCATTTACAAGTACGGCAAATACCTTACCCCACCTCCACAGACAACATTTTAGTCTATTTAGTTTCAATTTTTTGAATTTAATTTTTTAAAAATTTAATTTTTTATTTTTTGTATTTTTTTATTTTTAGTAAATATTTTTAAAATTTTAAGTATTTATTTTACTTTTTTAGATGTACCTTAATTAGATATATCTAAAAAGTAAAATATTTGTGAAAAAATATATCAAAAAATTAATAAATACGCCAAAATATGAAAAATATATTGAATTTTCATAATTTTTTTTTAATTTTTGGTATTTAATGAATTTTTAAAGATTTTTTTCACAAAAATTATACTTTTTAAGTGTACTTATGTTAGTTGTATCTAAAAATTAAAAAAATTGTTTAAAAGATTAAAAAAATTCAGTAAAAATAAAAAAAATACGGAAAACAAGAAAGTAAAATTTTCTAAAAAATATTTTTAGAAAACCAAAACAAGCAAAGTAATTATATTTATTTCCATTTTGACATTAGCATATCACATGTGCTATGCACGAGATAAAATAATATATTATTTAATAAAAATATGATAATTATATTTAATTTTTTTTATATTTTATAAAATAAAAATTAAATGAAAGTTAGCCAATCGAGATTTTTTTAATTATTTAAACTTAAAAAAATTAGTATGAGATATTGATCATAAAGTTTGTCACTAAAAATCTAATTTTACTTATACAAATGGAAGTATAAGATTCACTCTATGTAAGTGAAACAATTCAAATTTTCCTTCTTTTCTCGATGTGAGGTTATAAAATAAAAGTTAAATGAAAGTTAGCCAATATGGATTTTCTTAATTATTTAAAAGTTAACAATTGTTTGGGCAAGAAGTTTATTTCAAATCAAGCAATCTTAACCATATAATATTTAATTAGATCAATCTTTAATTTATTTCGAATCAAACAAATTTAACCAATATATTTTGATAAAACTATCAAAATCGAAGTTAAAATAGCGAATCAGTCAAATCGAAAATGGTTCACCCCATTGGTTAGATCAAAGAACCAACAAACTTATATAAAAATTAATTAATCAAAACTTTTCAATTTTATTTTAATTTTAAAATTTAAACTATCTTTTAACTGAAACATACATAATACTACAATATTAAATGAGAACATAAGGTTTATATAGTGAAATAACTCATTTTTTCCTCATTTTTCCTGATGTGATATTGTAAAATAAAAGTTAATAGTTGTTTTGACGGGAAGTTCATTTCTAATCAAGCAATCTCAGTCGTTCAATTTTTAATAAGGCTAATCTTAGTTTATTTCAAATTAAACAAATCTAAGCAATGTATTTTGATAAAACAACTAAAACCGTGGTTAAACTAATGAATCGGTCAAATCGAAAATGATTCAGCCTAATCGACTAAGTTAAAAGACCAACCAATTTACAACAAAATTAAATAATTAAAACCTTTAAATTTTTAAAATTTAAACTATCTTGAACTGAAACATGCGCAATAGTATAACATTAAATGAGAGTATAAAATTTATATTATATAAGTGAAAACAACTCACTTTCTATTTTTTTTCTTGATGTGAGATTGTAATTATTTTAAAGTTAAATGTTATGAGATTTTAAATGTTATGAGAGTTCAAAATCTCATACAAAATTATTTTTAAAATCAAAACGTCTATGTGAGATAGTAAAATAAAAGTTAAATGAAAGTTAACCAATGGAGATTTTCTTAATTGTTTAAAATTAAGAAAATAAAAAAAAAATGGTATTGATTATAAGGTTTCTCACTAAAAATCTTCTTTTACTTATATAAATGGGAGCATAAGATTCACTTTATATAAGTGAAACAATTCACTTTTTTCTTTTTTTTCCTGATATAGGATTGTAAAATAAAAGTTAAATGGAAGCTAACCAATAGGGATTTTCTTAATTGTTTAAAATTAAGAAATTTCAATAATTTATATAAATTGGAGCATAAGATTCACTTTATATAAGTGAAACAATTCACTTTTTTCTTTTTTTTCCTGATATAGGATTGTAAAATAAAAATTAAATGGAAGCTAACCAATAGGGATTTTCTTAATTGTTTAAAATTAAGAAATTTCAATAATTTATATAAATTGAAGCATAAGATTCACTTTATGTAAATGAAATAATTCACTTTTTTTTCCCCCCTTCATTTGAGATTTTAAAATAAAAGCTAAATGGAAGCTAGCCAATGTAAATTTTCTTAATTGTTTAAAATTAAGAAAATTCAATAATTTTAGAATGAGCGTTTGGAACTTTTAGAAGGTTTCTCCCTTAAAATCCCCTTTATAACATTTATTTTATATAAGCGAAACAATTCACTGTTTTTTTTTTTTTTTAGATGTGGGATTTGAAGCTCCTAGAAGATTTCTCACTAAACAGTCCCTTTTCCTTATATAATAAGATAGATTGATAGATAGAGCTAATAGAATTATTTATATATATTTTTAAAATCATAAAATTAACAATTGTGGAATGAGATTTTAGAATTCTCACAAACCTTCTCACTAGAAACTCTCTTTTTCTCACTAAAAACACCATTTTCTTTATATAATATGTAGATAGAGCCAATAAAATTATATATATATATATTTAAAATCACAAAAATAAACAATTGTGGAATGAGATTTTGGAACTCTCACAAGCCTTCTCACTAGAAACTCTCTTTTCCTTATATAATATATAGACAGATAGATGATGATCAAACCTCACATTCTCAAATCAAAAAAACCCAAAACAATAATAATAAATAAATAAATAAATAAATAATCGAGCATAACCTCCTATTAGAGGTAAGCAGCGGATATATCAATCCGCTCAAACCGACTGAACCGAACCGAACCGATCCGCTGGATTTTGGATGGATGGATGATGACAAGCGGACGGTTGGAGATTATTTTTTCCAATTCACCTAGTTTTGGACGGATGTCGGATTTGAGGTTCCTTTGACCGTAACCGAACCGCCAAACCGCGAGTACTCTTAGTAATTTGTAAGATTTTGTGTTTTCAATTTGTTTAGATATTCTGTTTGTGTTTTCAATTGAAAAAGAGTTTAAATATTCTGTTGAATATATTTTGTTGAAAAAGAGTTTTCAATTTGAATATATTTTTTTAATTGAAAAAAAATAAAAGTATTATTTATCTATATTTTTTAGTCTTTAAATCTAACTCTAAAAATAATAAATAAAAAAGATGATATATGCTGGTTGGTTTTTGTTTTCAAAAACAGATATAGATATAACAATATAGAGGCAAACAATTTCTACTACTACTCTGTTCATAGTTTTGGTAGTTTGAATTGTTTTTATATTTTAAAAACCACATATCATAATACTTTATGTGGATCAAACATACAGTGATTATAATATTTTAAAATTTAAAACTTTCTTTTTTTGGATAAGATATACATTGATTGTAATATTTTTTTAAGTTATTGACTGTAATTTTTTTTTTGAGGAAGTGTATAAGTCGAATTATGTTGAAAATTTATAAAATTTTTAAACCGTCAAATTGATTTGCATCCATTTGTCAATCTCCCAATCCGCTCAATCCACATCTGTCGAATTAACAGACGGATACAAATTAAGTTTTATTAATCCATTAATATAATGGATAAATAACAAATTAAAAATTTCGTGACTGCAACCGACTCGCACTCACGTAGCTCCTATCTAGTGGTCCAAATGTGGTGCATATAGTTTATCTCTACAGTCTTTCCTTTAGATACCTTGTTTCAATTAGCCACGTGGTCCAAACTTTGGAAATCTCCCAAAAAGGACAACCAAACTGGACCCAAACTTAACAAGACTAAGGGCATAATTGTCAATTCGCACAGGCACATGGAAACGTACCAGGATCCTCTAGAGTGGGATTCCTTGAAGTAATCCCTGGAGTGAGTGATCCAATGGCTCAAAATAAATCTAACTAAAACGACGTCGTTTTGGTTAACAATTTCAAAAAAAAAAAAATGCTTTAATTCAAACAGATCTGATGTGAAGCAGAGAGAGAGAGAGAGAGAGAGAGAGAGAAAAGGGCTTGAGGAGCTCTTCTCAGCCACCCCTGACGCCGCTGTAACGCCGCTGCAACGTCGCTGCCACTGCCCGCCATACTCCAACAGATTGAAGGAAGAAAACCACAAGTTCGATCATCCTCCAAACTTAAAATATTAAGGCTTTGATTCCAAAAATTAGGGAAAAAATCTGAACTAAACACTCTATTTCTCTCTCTCTGCTTTTGAGTTGTAGAAGAATTGCATGACATTTTGATGAGGGAAAGAAGAAGACCCACCTCCCTTTCTCTCTGTAAAGGATTTTTTTCTCTAACCTCCTTTCTTGGTATATCAGCCGATGAACTCTTCCTGTCTTTGTCTTCACATTTCTAATCTTTTGATTTATATATATATATGTGTGTCTGTGTGTGTATGAATGTATTTTAGTTTTTGTGTTTGTTGTAATTAGAATTAGAATTTGCTTGTTTCCAGATCTGTTCTTTCTTTTGGCTATTTGGATCTTGGATGAATTGTTTCCAGATCTTGGATGAATTATGAATCCAAAATATTACTGAAAATATTAGGGACTTTTTTTTCCTTTTTTTTTTTTAAAATTACTAACCAAAACGACGTCGTTTTGGTTAGTTTTATTTTAAACCGTCGGATCATTCACTTCAGGGATCACTCCAGGAAATCCACTCTAGAGGATCCTGGTACCATGGAAACAACACGGAATGACTTCAAATAGGACCTGCACGAGTCGCCACCTCCCTCCCAATTATAGTTTATCAATACATCTTTAAAGTTTATTTAAAATATAAATTATTTTTATAATTTTAAAAATTATGAAAGTGATTATAATTTATTTTTATTTAAAAATCTGTATCAAATTATTTAATAAAATTTATGTTTATAATTTTTAAACAAAAATGATTTAAATAGGTTGAAAAAGATTAATTATCTAAAAGTTAAGAGAGAAGTATTTTAACTTCTACTTTTTAATTATTTGATTTGCATAAATCTTGTTTGTTTAAGTTTCTAATTATATAAACAAATGATTCAATTTATTAATAAATCATCAAGTTAATTATGAATTTTTAATAATATTATATTTCAATTAATAACTAAAGTAATTTTATTATTGTGTAAGAGAGCAATCAAGAATTTCATTTTATCTGTTAATTTCATTAAATAAAATATTCTGAAAAAAATATTTATAATTTTACCGTAGAAGGTATATGCTAACAAGTGTCCCTTAGGCATTATTTAATGTTGAAATGTGTTTAAAAAATATCTTAAAAAATGCAAAAATATTAAAAAAGAATTAAAATTAGTAAAAAAATATATTGTATTACACAAAAATTGTCTTTTACTTATGCCACAAAAATTGTCTTTTACTTATGCCACAAAAACACTTATTAGTAATATCTTTTTGACAATCTATATTTTAAATAGTATATTTGTGTTGGCTACATATTTTGTATAAGCCAATTATAATTCAACGCATGGCAGATTGAGGGTAATACGGGAAGACAACTCAAATCTTCGATTGTGATCGTACACGTGGCAGTTAATATTGGTTTTCATAAGATCTGCGTAGTACTGAATCAACAAAGAGATGCAAAGTGATGTGGTTTCAACGGTTACTCACATTTAAATTCAAAATCAGGAAGGAAGACTAACTACAGGTATTGGCATAGTGGAGCTAACTCTAAGGCAACATGACCAGCGATCATGGAGGAGCAGTTCGACGGTTAGAAGTGCAGTTCGAAGGTTCTCCTTGAGAAGTATAAATAGCAGAGAAGACCCCAGAAAAAGCCCCAAACTCAGATCCAAAAAACCAGTTTTATTCTACTTTATTTCCTGTCCAGTTTTTACATTTCCTGTTCTTTACATTTCTGTACTTTAATTCCTGCACTGCACTTCGTTCATAGGAGTAGTTTCAAGTAGATTGTTACTGTAAACCTCTACGAGGCTGAATTGGATCATTGTAAGTTTTTATTTTAATGAAATGCTTCAATTGCTCTTCATTTGATTGTCATTTGCTTAATTCTCCTAAATCAAGCCACCAGTAAAAGTCCTCTTTATTGAGACTGAAAGAACTAAAACGCAATCGTCTGATAATTGGTTAGTGTAGACACCCCATTTTTGACCTACCTTAAGACTCAGACGTCACCGATTGAGCGCTTGGTGATGTTGCATATTGTGCTCGTTCTGAGGTTGTGGAGTCGCGGTTGCAAGCCTTGCCTTCGGACTTCCGGACTCTTTTGTGCTTTGCCTCGGTTTGCGAACCAGGCCCTGTTTTCTTTGTTTTCTCTTCCTGAAGGGAGGGAGAGGTCTCATAGATCATCTCTCAGTGGCCATAGGCTACGTTTCGTGGTCGTAGGCCATTTTTCCCGTTTGGAGCCCGGTTCTCGGTTTTCGGAGTCGTCGGCCGTGCGCCTCGGTTCGGGACCGCTTAACCACCTCCGTTTACTCTGGTTTTTGGCACACACATTATTTCCTCCCTTTTGAGGGACACTGTGGCCTGAGAGACCACCTTCGTGGTCGAACGCCACTTCCTGTGCCTAACAGCCTGTTTTCGGGGCCCCAAACTGCGCGTTTTGGCCCCCGAACCTTCGTTTTGCATCCGTCTTGGTCCATTTTTGGCAAGGACCTTATTTTCATTGTTAGAAAGGTTGTAGGAGGGTGGGAGACCAGCAATTTTTCTGAAAAACCAGCTTTTCTCTTCATTGCTCTTCGTCGCCCGTTTTTCTCACTAGAAAGCTGGTTTTTCCCATTCCCGGGCCACTTTTTCTCACTTTCCACCACACCATTGTGTTGTGCACACCTGGGAGGCCACCAATATGGGTAGGCCGACCAGTAATTCTTCCTGACCCTTTTGAACCCCTCTAAAAAGCTGGTTTTTCTCTCTCCTAAACCACTTTTTCTGGTTTTTCTCTTCACAGCTATGTTGCACTCATCTGAGAGGCCACCTTTTTGGGGTGGCCGACCAGTAATTGTTGTTGACCCGTTTGACCCCTGGTCAGCCGACCAGGGGAGGTGGCTGGCCGGCCACCTTGGCCTTTTGAACCTGGCCTGCCATGTTTGCCCTCTTGAGTGTATTCCAGCTGTGCCAGCTGTTTGGCATTTGCTGCATCCTCCATACACGTGTATGGAGGATGTTCAACCTTGTTTTAAAGCTTCTTTGAGAAGCTTTAGCCCCTCCCTTCTATAAATGGAGGCCTCTACCTCCATTGGAGAGGGTTAGAAGCTTTGGGTTGAAAAGGATACATACACCCCCTATATCTATACTTCAAGCCTCCAAACACCCCTTTTCTTAACCATTTCACCCTACACCCCATAGCCTACCACCTCCATCATCCATTCCAGCCCCTTGAAGGTCATTTGCAAAGGTTGAAAGCTCACCAACTTGGTCCAAAAGCTGCTGGAGGTCAGCTCTACAAGGGTAAGCTTCCATTTTCCCCATTTTTGCATCATTTTGCTCTATATCTTAGCTCCTTTTGCTTGCATTTTTGGGCTTCGACCTGAACTGAAAATAGTATTATTTTGAGCTCATTTTCATGTTTGATCAAAAACTTTTTTCTGTTTGAGGTCTTCTACTCCCCCTTTGTGCTTTATCTCTCTTTTAGAGCTTATTTTGCATGATATATTAGCCTTATTTGTGAGCATTTCTGGGCTTCAACCTAAACTATAAAGTGTCTTATTTTGAGCCCCTATTCAACTTTGTTGAAGAGCTTTTTGCTGTTTGAGGCCATCTACTTCCCCTTACCCTCTATCTCTCTTTTAGGGCTATTTTTGTATCATGTTTTAGCCTTACTTGTGAACACTTTTGAGATTTGATATAAACTGGAAAAAGTCTTTTTTTGACATCCTCTTCAAGTTTGGTTAAGGTCCCATTTCTTTTTGGGGTCATCTTCCCCTATGCATGCTTCGTTCCTTCATGATTAGGGCTATGCATTAGAGCACTTGCATTGGCCATGGTTTGGCCTCTTAGCCACTGAAATCCAGTGGATTTTCAGTGGCTTAGATGCATTTTTGAGGGCCAAAATCAGAGGGGGGTGACCCCCTTTCTCCTTGTCTTGTTTGGTGGTCTTTTAGGCCTTCCAAAGGGACCCTATTTCGCATGCATTGAAGTCTTATTTTAGGCTTTATTCTAAGGGTTTTGAGGTCTGCCTTGGCTCTATCCGAGGCCCTTTTGACCATATTTTATGTCTATGATGCATGTGTAGACAAACCCCATTCACGGCCTTTCCAAGAGGCCTTTCTTTGCATGTTTCCTAGACCCATTTCAGGGCCAATTTGGTGAGTTTTAGGGTTGTCATAGTCCATTTCTAGAGGTGGTTTTTCTATGCTACATGTCTATCTTGTATGTGCTTAACAACCCCTTGCATGGCCCTCCAAAGAAACCCCTCATTTTTGCATGCATTGGCTGCATTTAAGTGATTATTTGGGCATATTTTGGCATATTTTATTAACTGTTTTTGGCTGTTTTGATGAGTTCTCATATGCTTCATATACATGCCATGTAAACCATGCTTGCTAGCCAATGTTGCATGCTATTTTAGTCCATCATGTTAGCATCTTTTGGCCATGCTTTAAACTAGAAATGTGCATGTTTTGGGACTGTTTTGGCTCTGTCTTTAGACTTCATGATCAAATAAAGCTTGCTTTGTATGCTTGTGGTTCAATACATGTGCCTAGTTTTGAGTTTCGGGGCTTATTCCATACATCGGGTGCCATATTTCCATGTTTTGGGACCATTTAGCATCATGTTTCAGTGCTGGAAATTACATGTTTGAATGCCACGCTTCATCCTTGCCATGCCTTGTTAGAGTTGCATGCTACGCCTTAGGTTCGGTCCTCGGTTTGTGTGCATGTGTGCACGCATTTCGGTAGTCTCATTTTCATCTTATGGTTGCTGATATGAGTGTGGCTGAGGTCTACTCATATTGGTGCAAGCCCATATTGCATTGTGTATGCCATCTTAGTCTATAGCATTATGTATGCTAGGTTGTATGTTAGAGCATTGTGTATGCCATGTTACATCGAGCATTGTGTATGCCAATTCATAGCATTGCATATACTAGATTGCATGTTAGGATTGCATTCATGCATGTCATGCATATTGCATTGTGTTTGGGATAGGAGTTAGCCCGAACACGGGAAACAAGGGACGTTTCGTACTCCAAGTGACGAAACGTGTCTCAATTCCCGGTCACCGACACTCCGGATTATCCATGATGGAGTCTCGGTCTTGTTGTGTTTATATGTGCATTCATTTCACATCGAGTCGTGCCATTCGGCTCCTCGACCATCATGCATCGAGATGCGTGATTGATGGCATGAGGATCGAGGTGTGCATACATACGTGAAAATACTTTGCCATGCCCCTTTCTTGCTCTCTGTTGCAGCACATCAAGAATCAACAACCTTCTGGAGCTTCGCACAACATTCCGAGATTAATTGCAAACAGAGGCAAACCGGGGCATCGCAATGGATTTCCGCGCAAAACAACTCAAGCACGCATCATTCATCATCCGAAACAGAGCTGATGCGGTCCATAGATTTGCATGCTAGTTTACTGCTTTCCTAGTTAAATTTGTTAATTAATTAGGGTTTTGCATTTATTCGGACTGTACTATTTATTTGGACTGTATATTATTTATTCGGACCCTCCGAACGAGGGCAATGTTGTAATAAGTGTGCGTGCGAGTGATGTATGTCTTCCAACCCCACGTCTTTCTCCCTTTTATTTACCAGCTTATGATGGTTAGATTAGGGCATGTTTCAATTAGCATACAGTATGATAGCATGTTTGCATTCATTCATCTGTTTTGTATGCACCGGGCTCGGCGCATCATACTCACTGCATTGTATTTCAATTCCGAGTTGAATACATGTTAGCTGTAGCATTTCATATGCCATGTTTAGAATAGCCGAGCCTATCTTAGTTGCATTTTGCATGTGTTGCATTAGGCATTTCTGTATAGTTAGGATCATGCATGGATTTCTAACATAGCTTCTGTTTTGGCTTGGAGTACTCGGTAAGTTTTTTTTGTGCTTTAGCATCCTTGCATGCGTATGAGTGACTGCCATGATAGCATGCTTACCATGAGGCTATGTGCTTATGTGATATAACTGCCTGAATGCCTGTGGGTGAAGGTTGGGTTATTTGGATTGGAACAATTCATTCACTGTGAGTTTTAAGCCCACTAGATAGTGGCAAAACCATGTTTTCTAAGCCCACTCGAGGGTGGCAAAATCCTCATTTTAAGCCTACTTGCGAGTAGCAAACCACTTTAAAAAATAAATATGAAATGTTTTGTTCCAATTCAGGCGATCCAGTCTATACTTGTATGCTGTGCGCATCACATAGTAAATCTAGGCTAATAACCGGAATAAGAATGCATAATGTTTTCAAAACTCGATATCATGGTTAGTAGAGGCCGATCTTTGATCGGGCGAGCGGGGGTGCTCACGAAGTGACCTTCCCCAATCGTACCCAAGTTCCCGAGCCGAGGCAACTTTGGTGATGATGGACATGTGGCCTTAGGCACGAGTCAGGGTTTCCTAAATTCCCCAAAAATAAAATATTTAGGTGGCGACTTTGTATCTGGCAAAGTAGTCCATGTTTGGCACTTCTTTCAAAAAAATCTGTTTTCAAAAACGATTTGCCGGATTTGGACTCTTTGGTGATTTATCAATCTCACATTGCACATTGTGAGATCAGATTAAGAACCGACACAAATCGAGTCCGAACTGTAGCATGAGGCCCACGGGCGCGTCTACAGTTAGCAATTAATTTTCTGTACGGACTGATTGATCCTTGCTAGCACGCTCATAATTACAATAATAACCTTCGAAAGCTAAAAAGCCAACATATATTTTTGGCACGCCCAGTGGGACTAATTGAAATGGCTAGACGTAGGAGACAAAGAGAAAATGAACGCTTGGAAGAAGGCGTGGAAGGAGAGGTAGAAATACCTAATCCCGAGGATAATATGATAACACATCCTGTGGAAACACCTATTTTATCAGAACCTATGGTCGAACAGACCAGCACTTCGGAACAAGTACGGCATGTTCATAATATTGGACGAGGCCAAGGAATTGGATCATCCACTATTCCATCCACTCAGCCAATGAATCCATGGGGTGGCCTAGTAGATGCCATGGGACAGTAGTTAATGAATACAATGGAAAGGTGGGCAACATCCTTTTTGGATCGAATGAATACCCAGCAACCAACAAACACAAGACACATGGAGGAAATTTCAAATGTCCCTCAGCAAAGATTGGCTAGAGATAAACAGCCTATGCAAATTAATGGATATTCTAATGGTCAAACTAGCAATCAAAACTATGAAAGACCATCACCTCAGTCTTGGTATGAGCCTCTTTCGAGGCCTATGACAAGTCAAAATGCCTCATTACTTAACAATGAAGCCATGCAAACTGGTGGATCTGGCTTAGTACAAGACAATGGCATAAGGATGGTTCCAAATCCTATGTTTGAAGCCATACCTGGCACAAGGGGGTTCACTAACCCTGTATTCGAATTTATACCCGGGGGGTTGGAAGGTTTTCCTGCAACTGGAAGAGACATAACACCTGTTCCAGCACCTTTCGCAGGTCCTTTTTTAGGACAGGCTCAAATAGGTCATCCATACCCTTAACAGTAGCCAGTACCACAGGGACAACCAATCCCAAATATACCACACTATGGACCAAAAGGACCCCAAGCACAAGGTTGTCCACCAAATCCTATGTTTGTTCCTCCAGTAGTGGTTCAACAGGCACAAAATGTGGTCCTTAGAGACCAAATTGCTGACATTGTTAGAGAGATGTGTGGACCAATGGCTCAGGGGGTTCAGACTCCTGTGTACAGGAAACCATACCCAGAATGGATAGATAGGGTACATGAATACTCAAGAGGTTTCAGAATACCAGATTTTGCCATTTTTTATGGGAATGGAAACCAATCAACGGTTGAGCATATTGCTAGGTTTGTGGCTCAGTGCGGTGAATTTACCAATAATGACTATATGAAGTTAAGATTATTCCCAAATTCTCTAACTGGTGGAGCATTTGCATGGTATATTAACCTTACACCTGGCTCTATCCAAACTTGGTAACAAATGGAAGAGGCATTTCATGCCCAATTCTTCCAAACAGAGCCAGAGGTTTCCATGGCAGATTTGGCAAGATTGAGTCAAAGGCCTGATGAGAAGGCTACTCAATTTATTGTCAGATTTAAAAGAGCACGAAATAAATGTAGGATCATCTTATCGGAGCCTGAATTTGTGAGATTGGCTCAAAATGGTCTAGAGTTTAGGCTTCAAAAGAAGTTTGACTCAACTGAGTTTAGAGACTTAGTGGAATTAACCTATAAGGTGTCTAGGTATGAAGCATTACTAGAAGAAGAACAAGATCGAAGTAATGCATCATACAAGACGTATTATAGAGATCCTAATTATGAGATTGATGCAGCAGAGATTGTAGGGAAAGAACCTGAGATCTGTGAAGCATTAATTCATAAAGATACAACAATTGACCAGCAGTTTAAAAAGAAAGACCTTCATAAGAAATACTCTTTCGATTTAACAAAGGCAGATGACATTTTTGATCGTTTGCTTGCTGCAAATTTCCTGAAGTTACCAAAAGGAGTCAAAATTCCGTCTCCAGAGGAACTTAACGGAAAAATGTATTGCAAATGGCATAATTCTTGGTCTCACTCAACTAAAAACTGCATTGTTTTTCGAGACAGGATCCAAGAGCAGATTCGAAAGGGGAGTTTAAAATTCCCAGTTAAAGCGGAAAAGGCCATGGGGATTGATACTAATCCATTCCCAGAAATTGGAGATGTGGCAGCCAATGTTATTATGCCAGACTTCCAGAACTTGACCTTGAAAGAATTGGAAGAAGTCAATGTGCAGATGCATGTGGCCAGCCAGACAACTGTCAAGAAAGACAATGAAAATCTACCAATTATTGGACAAGGTTTCTCACGCCAGAGAGAAGACTCTGATGAAGAAGCACTGGATGACGATTCTTTAGAAGCAGCTGTCATGCAAAGAATGTGTCCCAGATGCAGGCTGAGTTACAAGTGATTGAAAGGGCTTCCAATTGATGGGAAGCAATACTACAAGGATGTGCAGAGGCGTCACAAACCAACTAGTGCTTATAATAAAAGGCCATATCCAACTAACATTAGGCAGCAGCCATTAATGGCTGAGCCAACAGCCGCTAGAATGCATTCTAAAGGTAAGAGGCCTTTATATGAATCCAAACCACCTAATTATTACCGAACGGAGAGCAGTTATCTTGAAAGGAGGTCGGAGAAGGGTTCAGTTTATAAGATCAAAGCCAAAGATTGGCCTCCTAGACTAGCCTCACGCAAGATGGGAAGTGGCTACCTTCATCAAAGGCCTGAGTCAGGCTTGAGGCAGGGAGTCGAGGCTAAGCAGTGGCCTTCACAGCCAGCTTCGAAGATGGCTTCGAAGTAAGAAAGGAACAATTCGACAGCTGGGTCAGTGGGTTCGTAGGTACCTGGAGTTCCAGATTGGTTTGTCATGGGGAACAAACCTAAGGAAATGTCCAACCAAAGAAATGTGGTTGGAAACCTAGGTAGGATGGTCAAATCTCCTTTGGTGGCTCCAAACAATTAGGTGTTGCTTAAGCATTCGAAAACAAAAGAACCAAATATGGTTCCAGTGATTTCTAGGTCCCAAAGAAGGAAGATCCAACGAAGGTACACCCAGTACCAGAAGGATCTGAAGGAAGGTAGAGAAAGTTCATTGGTTTAGCTAAAGAACCAGGTAGAAGGAGGAGAAGATTCAAATCTAGACCATAGTCTGAAATTGACTCTTCCAAACAAAACGAGTTGTAGTAGGAAGTAGTTGGCCAAAGTTCATTCTGAGCTAAAGGCCAAGGAACGATCCAGTTTGGTAGGATTGGAAAAAGCCCTGATGGAAAGTGATAGTGAGATAGAAGATGAGGTCATCCCAAGCCAAAGGAAAGGGGTGGTTGAGAAAGAAATGTTTGAAGCCTTCATGGCTGAACAGACATTTTTGGTTGAAAAACCAACGGAAACAGACCATTCGAAGGAAGTTATTAACACAGAAGTGCCAGAATACAACATGGAGGACGCTTCTGAAGTAATTGAACAAGTTGACCAAGAGGGAAAGTAGGTACAACCAATTGTCCAATTTGGCTCGTTCCCTCCGGTGTCAGTGAATATGGTACTTATATTACCGCAGGAGTTTCAAGCTAAAGATGAAAACCAAGGTCCGGAGGTTGACCCAATTCCAGTCTCCAGTGAAGACTCACTAGTAAGTACGGTGCAAGATGAATTCGAAGCAGCCACACCAATGGAAACTGAAGACGGGAGTGAGGAAGAGATAAGTATTAACCTCTCATACCCTTTTGAGTATCCCACGGCGTCCATGACACAGCATGTCAAACCCTTATATATCAAGGCCTTCTTCGATGGAATACCGATGAATCGGGTGCTGGTGGATAACGGGGGCAGCAGTAAACCTGCTTCTAAAATCTTCGTTGAAGAAACTAGGAAAGAAGAACCTCAGACTAATCCCAACCAGTACAGCCATTGCTAGTTTTGTGGGAGACAAACAGATGGCCCAAGGTATTTTGCCCATCAACCTGAGTGTGGGAACCAGGGACTGCATGACAGTATTCTTCGTTATCGACAGTAATGCTAAGTATAATGCTTTACTTGGAAGAGATTGGATTCACACCAACAAATGTATGCCTTCCTCTTTACATCAGAAAATCATGATGGCCTTGTGCAATGGAGAGACGGAGGAGATCAATGCAGATCCTCAACCCTTCATAGCTTGTGTAGATTTCGTAGAGGTGAAATTATATGTTGAAGGAGTGGTACCACTCAGTATACTGAGAAGGCCTGATGGATCAGCCGATGTGACGGGTGATGAAGAATTTGCACATCTAAAGCACTTGATCCAGGAGAGTGCTAATGAAGAGTTTGTCGTTAAAGATGACAATGATGCCTGGTTGTAGGCAAAGAGATGAAGCCCAATAAGCCAAGTCTTTGGCTTTAATTAAGTTCTTAGTATTGGATGTAAAATCAATAATCCAAAAAGTACAAGAGCAAGAGAAAGAAGCCATGACGATTGGTTGTAGGAAGGAATAGCAACAGGTCAGATTTTTGGCTTTAGATAAATATTGTGCTTTGGATATTGAAACAAAAGTCCAAGAGATACAGGAGGAAGAAGCCTTGTGGACAAACTTTGTCTATGAGGAGGAAGGTAAAGACGTTGAATCAAAGAAGCTGAGATTAGAACAAAGCAAGAAGATTGCTTCGAAGTCAGAAGGAATCAAAGAAGGAGCATCAGTAAATTCTCAGATACAAGACCCCTTGGAAGAAATAAATTTAGGGGAAGGTTCTACACAACAGTCCACCTATATAAGTGCTTGGTTGAATGCTCTTGATAGGGACCAGTTGTTGGTTGTTTTGAAGAAATATAAAGATTGTTTTGCATGGTCTTATAATGAACTACCAAGATTGGATAGGTCATTAGTGGAACATAGGCTCCCTATGAGGCCTAATTTCAGGCCATACAAGCAAAAATCAAGAAGAATGAGTCCAGAAGTGATTCAGAAAGTTAAAGAGGAAATTCTTAGACTCCTCAAGACAGACTTTATTAGGACAGTCAGGTATGTTGAATGGCTATCTAATATTGTGCCTGTAATTAAGAAGAATGGTAAAATGAGGATATGCATCGATTACAGAAAATTGAATCTAGCAACTCCAAAAGATGAGTATCCTATGCCTATAGTAGATTTGTTGGTAGATAGTTCAGCAGGGCATCAGATTTTATCAATGATGGATGGGCACTCTGGTTATAACCAAATCTGCATCGCAGAGGAGGATGTCCATAAGACAGCATTCAGATGTCCTGGGAATATTGGCACCTTCGAATGGGTTAAAATGCCATTTGGCTTGAAGAATGCTAGGGCTACATATCAGAGGGCTATGAACACTATCTTTCATGACCTCATTGGAGGATATTTAGAGTGTTATATTGATGACATTGTAGTGAAATCCCAGTCCATGGAGGAACATTTGTTTCACTTAGAAGCAGCTTTCGAAAGAATGAGAAAGTTTAAGTTGAAACTCAATCCTCTTAAATGTGCTTTTGGCGTATCATCTGGAAACTTCTTAGGCTATGTAGTACACAAGAAAGGAATACAGATTGACTAGAATAAAGCCAAAGCCATCATTGAAGCCAGACCTCCATCAAGTAAGAAAGAATTACAAAAGTTCCTTGGACAGGTTCATTTTCTTCGAAGATTCATTTCTAATACTGCAGGGAAAACTAAAGTATTTTCTTCCTTGTTAAGGCTAAAAGATAAAGAGGAGTTTGTGTAGATAGCAGAGCATCAAACTGCTTTCGAAGGAATCAAAGCCTACTTGGCCAACCCTCCAGTGCTGATGCCACCAAAGGGTGATAAGTCCTTGAAGTTGTACATAGCTGCAGCAGAAGATTCATTGGGAGCTTTCTTAGCCCAAGACAATGAAGAAGGCAAGGAGCAAGCTGGTTATTACCTTAGTAGGTTTCTAAATTCTTGTGAATGTAAATATTCAGCTGTAGAAAAGCTGTGCCTTGCATTTTATTTTGCTGCAATGAAATTAAGATACTATCTTTTGCCTACAACTGTCTTGGTAATTGCAACCACAAATTTAGTTAAGTATATGTTATCTAGACCCATGTTGAGGGGAAGAATTGGCAAATGGATACTAGCTTTGTCAGAATTTCATCTAGAATATGTTCCCCAAAAGGCAGTAAAAGGACAAGTTTTAGCTAATTTTTTGGCAGACCATCCATGTCAAACAGAAAGCCAAGAGATAATGGAACTTGGTATGACTAGTGTTGAACCATGGCAAATGTAGTTCGATGGATCAAAAGCCAATGGTGTAATTGGAATTGGTATAGTAATTAAGTCACCACAAGGAGTAGAACCCACGCATGGTTTCAGAGTGGATGAAATTACTTGTTCCAATAATCAAGCTGAATATGAAGCTTTAATAATGGGACTGTAAATACTTATTGGATTACAAGCTCATGCAGTTGACATATTTGGAGATTCTCAATTGGTAGTTAACCAGTTGAAAGGGATTTTCAAATGTCAAAGTATAAGTATGTTGCCATACTATGTTGTTGCATTACATCTGTTTTCTCAATTTTAGATAGCAAATGTAACTCATGTCCCCAGATTCTTGAATAATAAAGCTAATGATGTAGCTCAGAAAGGTTTTGAATTTCAAGAGAAGGGATAATACTGGAAGAGATATAAGCTAGACAACATATCAGAAAGTCATACTACCCTTGAATAAAAGGAATGTGGTCTTGGAAGTCAATCATAATGACTTACAAGAACAAGATTGGAGGCATCCAATAATGCAGTATCTGGTTGGCCCATCTTCGAAGGCCAGTAGAAAAATTAAATTACAGTCTATGCGATACATAATGTATAGTAATGCTATCTACAAAAGGGGGGAGATGGGTTATTGTTGGAATGTTCAGGCCCAAAGGAAGCATTGACAGCTATGGTTGAGGTTCATGAAGGCATCTGTGGTGCTCATCAGCCCGGTGTGAAGATGAGATGGCTGCTTCGAAGGCATTCCTACTATTGGCAACTATCCTTAAAGATTGCATAGAATATGCAAGAGGTTGCCAGGCATGCCAAAGGCATGGCACAATAAGGCACATGCCCATAATTGACCTGCATGCAGTTGTGAAGCCTTGGCCATTTAGAGGATGGGCCATGGACATGATGGGAAAAATACACCCACCATCTTCGAAGCATCATTGTTTCATCTTAGTGGCCACTGATTACTTCACCAAGTGGGTCGAGCTAAGCCATACAAGGCTGTAGACCAGACTGAAGCCATTGGATTCATTAAGGATTTAATCCATAGATTTGGCATCCCACAGACTATAACTGTTGATAATGAGACTGTATTTGATGGGAAAATGGTAAAGTCTTTTGTGGCAGAATTTGGAATTAGCCTTGTTAATTCTACCCCCTATTATGCACAAGCCAATGGTCAAGCTGAATCATCTAATAAGTCTTTGAAAAAAGGAATACAGAAAGTTATGGAAGACAATCCTAGAGATTGGCATAACTTATTGTTGAATGTATTATGGCTTATAGGACTTCTCCAAGGTCAAGCACATGAATCACTCCTTATGCCTTGGTATATGGGCATGATGCAGTGCTACCTGTAGAAATTAATGTTAAGTCATTGAGGGTGAGATGCCAGGATCAGTTAGATCTTGAGCAATACCATTAGAGTATGTGTTTGGAGTTAGAAAGTATAGATGAAGTTAGGATTTTGGCATTAAATAGCATTCTTTTCCAAAAGAAGAAAGCAATCAAAAATTATAATAAGAAAGTCAAACACATTGGCTTTGATGAAGGTGATTTGGTATGGAAGACAATACTCCCAATAGGGATTAAAAGCCATAAGTTTGGCAAATGGTCCCCTAACTGGGAAGGACCATATCAAGTTCATAGAGTCCTGTCTTTTGGAGCATATCATTTGAGAAATTTGAATGGATATGTACATCCCAAAAAGATTAATGGCAGATACTTGAAGCCTTATTTTCCAACCATATGGGAAACACAAGGAATAGAATAAATCTTAAGTAAAAGAACATAAGAATATTCAAATGATGAATAAGAATTTGCTTTTCATAAAGAATTGAATACATTTTGCCATAAATTGGCCCAAAAATTAGTACAATGTCTCAGTTGTTCTTTTACAATGGATGTTCTATTCTTAAATGATGAGAATAACTGGATGGCTGTAGTCATTTCCTGCTTTCGATCGGTCAGTCCTTGATTGGTAATCTGCAATTTTGTGATAGTTCGATCTAAGGCCTGGTTAACCGCGAACAGCTCCTCTTCAAGCTGAGCTTTCTTATCCAATAGTTGAGTTCAAAATTGGGAGACAGAGGAATGTTGTTCCTTTAGCTCTGATACTTCAGTATGTATTTTGGAAACAAAGCTCTGGTCTTTCACAAATTTCTCCTCTGTAGCTGTAGACACCCCATTTTTGACCGACCTTAAGACTCAGACATCACCGATTGAGCGCTTGGTGATGTTGCATATCGTGCTCGTTCAGAGGTTTTAGAGTCTCGGCTGCGAGCCTGGCCTCCGGACTTCCGGACTCTTTCATGCTTTGCCTCGGTTTGCGAACCAGGCTCGGTTTTCTCTATTTCTCTTCCAGAAGGGAGGGAGAGGTCTCGTAGACCATCTCTCAGTGGCCATAGGCTACGTTTCGTGGTTGTAGGCCATTTCGCTCGTTTCGGAGCCTGGTTCCCAGTTTTCGAAGCCGTTGGCCTTGTGCCTCGGTTCGGGACCGCTTAACCATATCCGTTTGCTCCGGTTTTTGGCATGCATCTTATTTACTCCCTTTTGAGGGACACTGTGGTCTGAGAGATCAACTTCGTGGTCGAACACCCCTTCCGGTGTCTAATAGTCAGTTTTCGGGGCCCCAGGCTGCGTGTTTTGGCCCCCGAACCTTCATTTTGCATCGGTTTTGGTTCATTTTTGGTGGAGACCTCTGTTTCATTGTTAGAAAGGTCGTAGAGGGATGGGAGGCCAGTAATTGTTCTGACAACCAGTTTTATTCCTTCATCGCCCTCCGTCGCCTGTTTTTCTCACTTCAAAGCCAATGTTGACCACCCCGGGACCACTTTCTTGAACCCTAAACCACATATTTGTGTTGTAGACACATGGGAGGCCACCAATATCATATGGCCGGCCAGTAATCTCACTTGAACCTTTTGAACCCCTTTGAAAAGTGGCCTTTTCTCTCTCCTGGTTCACTTTCTCCAATTTTTGACCACGTGGTTGTGTTGTAGACACATGGGAGGCCACCAATATCATATGGCCGGCCAGTAATCTAACTTGAACCTTTTGACCCTTGGCCGACCGGCCATGGGGAAGGCCGGCCGGCCACCTGCAACCGCAATAACCAGCCGGCCATGATCCTTACAACAGCTACAGTGTAGATACACCCTCATTTTCCCCCCAGATCTTGTATCCGGGGGGCCAACTTTTTGGGGGGAAACTTGAATTGTTTTCCCCCCCATTTTTCCCCCCTTTTCTCCCCCTCTTTTGCCTATATAACCAGCTCTCCCAGCTGTGTTTAGGGGTTAGAAAATTTTCCTAAGGCTCTTGCATTACACTCCCTCCTCCCCCTCTCTTCCAATCTCCAAACACCCTTGGTCCTACACCCATTTCTACACCACCACCTAGCACCACACCACCACTCCATTCCAGCAGCTTGGAGGATCTTCTCAGAGCTTAAGAGACACCTTTTCTCAAGCCAAGAGGCTGCTAGAGTTTGGTCTTCAAGGGTAAGTTTCATTTCCCTCTTTTTGGTCCATATTTTGCTCAATATATTAGCTCCTCTTGCTTACATTTTTTGGCTCCGACCTTAACTGAAAATAGCATTTTTTTTAGCTCTTTTTCATGTTTGTTTAAGGGCCTCTCATTGTTTGAGGCTTCCTTTTTGCACTCGCTTCTTTACCTCTCTTGTATGCCTATTTCTTGTGTAGTATTTTTGGCCTATGTATAAACTGTTTTGAGCTCTATCATAAACTGTAAAGTGGCTTATTTTGAGCCCTTATTCAACATTGTTGAAGGGCTCATCACTGTTTGAGGCTTCCATTTGCCACTTGCCTTTATATCCCTCTTTTGGCCTTATTTTTGCATGATTTGTTAGCCTCTTGTGCTTCTGTTTTTGGGCTCTGATCCGAACTATAAATGGCCTTATTTTGACCCCCTCTTCATGTTTCATTAAGGTTCTTTTACTATTTGAGACATCCTTTTTGTACTTTGTGTTTAAACCTCTTTTTTAGGCCTTATTTTGCATAGTATTTTAAGCATGCTTGTGCACTGTTTTGGGTCCGGTCATCAACTGTAAAATGCCATATTTTGGGCCCCTCTTCAACATTGTTGAAGGGCCCTTCTATGTTTGAGGCCAGAAACCATCACTTGCTTCTTTGTCCCTCTTTTGGCCCATTTCTTGCATGAGAGCTTAGCCATACTTGTGTTTGTTTTTGTGGCTTGTTGTAAACTGTAAAATGCCATATTTTGGGCCCCTCTTCAACATTGTATAAGGGCCCTTCTCTGTTTGAGGTCAGCAGCGGCTACTTTCTTCATTATCTCGCTTTCGGGGCCATTTTTGCATGCTAGCTTAGCCCCATTTGTGTTCACTGTTTGGCCTTCCTTAAAACTGTAAATATTCTTGTTTTGGGGCTTTCTTGATTCTGTATTCACACTTCATGTTCAAATAATGCATGCTTTGCATAGCCATAGGTCATTCCATGTACCTAATTTCATGTTTCGGGTCTCATTTCATGCATCGGGTGCCATGATTCCATGTTTCGGGGCTGTTTTGCATCTCATTTCAGTGCTGAAATTCATGTGTTTAGATGCCATGTTCCATGCCTTGCCATGCTTTGGTAGAGTGGCATTTGTGCCTTAGGTTCGGTCCTCGGTTTGCGTGCACGTGTGCACGCATCTCGAGTGTCTCATTTTCATTTAATGGCCTCCTATGTGAGTGTGGCTGAGGTCCACTTGTGTTGGTGTAAGTCCATTACGCATTGTGTATGCCATTTCGTTTCATAGCATTGTGTATGCTAGGTTGTATGTTAGCGCATTGTGTATGCCATGTTACCTCGTGCATCGTGTATGCCATTTCATAGCATTGTGCATGTTAGGTTGTATCTTAGTTGCATTCATGCATGTCATGCATATTGCATTGTGTTTGGGATAGGAGTTAGCCCGAGCACGGGAAACGAGGTACGTTTCGTACTCCGAGTGACGGAACGTGTCTCAATTCCCAGTCACCGACACTCCGGATTATCCATGATGGAGTCTTGGTCTTGTTAGGTCTTCATGTGCATTCATTCCATATTGAGTTGTGCAATTCGACTCCTCGGCCATCATGCATTGATATGCGTGATTGGTGGCACGAGGATCGAGGCATGCATACATATGTGAAAATACATTGCTATGCCCCTTTCCTGCTCTCTGTTGTGGCAAATCAAGAATTAGCAGCTTTCTGGAATTTGGCGCGCTTTCCAAGAATAATTGCAAAACAGAGGCTAATTGGGGCATCCCAGTAGATTTCCGCGCAAGGCAGCCCAAACATACATCATTCATCAGAATCGAGGCAGTCCCTGGCTCGCATGCCAATTTATAGCTTTCTTAGTTAATTTGTTAATTAATTAGGATTTTTGTATTTATTCGGGACTGTATTATTTATTCATTTGGGACTGTATATTATTTATTCGGACCCTCCGAGCGAGGGCAATGTTGTAATAAGTGTGCGTGAGTGTGATGTATGTCTTCCAACCCCACGTCTTTCTCCCTTTTATTTACCAGCTTATGATGGTTAGATTAGGGCATGTTTCAATTAGCATACAGTATGATAGCATGTTTGCATCATTCATCTGTTTTGCATGCACCGGGCTCGGCGCACCATACTAACTGCATTGTACTTCAATTCCAAGTTGAATACGTGTTAGCTGTAGCATCATCATATGCCATGTTTAGAATAGCCGAGCCTGCTATAGTTGCATCTTGCATGTGTTGCATTAGGCATTTCTGTATAATTAGGATCATGCATGGATTTCTAATTAGCTTCTGTTTTGGCTTGGAGTACTTGGTAAGTTTTATGCTTTAGCATCCTTGCATGCGTGTGAGTGACTGCCATGATAGCATGCTTACCATGAGGCTATGTGCTTATGTGATATAACTGCCTGAATGCCTGTGGGTGAAGGTTGGGTTATCTGAATTGGAATAATGCATTGACTGTGAGTTTTAAGCTCACTGGATAGTGGCAAAACCATCTTTTCTAAGCCCACCCGTGGGTGGCAAAATCTGCATTTTAAGCCTACTTGCGAGTAGCAAACCATATTTCAAACAAACAGGAAATGTTTTGTTCCAATTCAGGCGATCCAGTCTATACTTGTATGCTGTGCGCATCACATAGTAAAACTAGGCTAATAACCGGAATAAGAACACATAAATGTTTTCAAAACAAGATATCATGGTTAGTAGAGGCCGATCTTTGATCGGGCGAGCGGGGGTGCTCACGAAGTGACCTTCCCCAATCGTACCCAAGTTCCCGAGCCGAGGCAACTTTGGTAATGACGGACACATGGCCTTAGGCAACGAGTCAGGGTTTCCTAAATTTCCCAAAATAAAATATTTAGGTGGCGACTCTGTATCTGGCAAAGCAGTCCATGTTTGGCACTTCTTTCAAAAATCTGTTTTCTCAAAACGATTTGCCGGATTTGGACTCTTTGGTTCAAGATTAAGAACCGTGACACAAAATCGAGTCCGAGCTGTAGCGAGGCCCCCCCCCCCCGGTTGGGCTCGTCTACAGTAGCCTTGGTAGCATGCCAAATGTTGACGTAGAAATCAATGGTGGCTGCTGCTTGAGACAAATGACCTGAGACAGTCATGCCGGATTGCTCAACAATCTTGCAACACTGGAGGAAGCCATTTCTTATTATAGGCCTTTGTAAAGCTTCAAAAGGAATCCTCGAAAAGGATGTCAGCAACCCTAGACAGCTGTCCAAGTTTATCGGAGGCAAAGAAGTCTTAACACTGGTGGAAGAACTCTAAAAAATCTCTAGCAGAGAATTAGCTAGAGCTAATGGCTCAGTTTCATTGTTAGCCATTGGAGAGGTGGAAGGTATGTCGAAGAGACTAGCTAGTCTAGCTTCAAGATGTCCACCTCATCCGTGGACATGAAAGGTGAAGAAAGAGCTTTGGTAGAAGGAAAGAAGGACTGCATAGGAATAGGAGCAGAAGATGGAGTATCCTTAGCAGTTTCTATAGTTTTAGCTACGAGTTTGTCAAGAGAAGAAGGGTTGGAACTAGGTAGAGGTAATAGACCATGAGTTGGAGAGCTACCAGTACCCTTTATAGGGGAATCAGCTACCATCGAAGATTAAGTAGCTGCTGGAATTTCTTTTGGAAGAGGAGGAGAAACAGAACTTGAGGGAGAATCAAATTGAGTAAAATCAAAAGATAAATGAGGGATGAATGGGGTTAAGCCCAAGGGAAAAGGAGCAGGAATACTTAGCTGCAAGGAGGGTACAGAGAATATAGGCCTAGAAAGTGGGAGTATTATTTGAATGGACTTCACATTTTGCGATTGATCAACTTCGACCGAAATTGAGGGAGTCCTTATTTGGAGAATAAGCTCAGTAATGGTTACTGCAAAAGAGGAAATACAAAGTAATGTCAAGTCTTAATGTCAAGAATTTGACAAGAGAATAAAAGAATAGAGACATGAAAGAAATTACTTGTTTCAGGAGTGATAGCGATGTTGGGAGAGCTATGAAGGGAATAGTGCTCAGCAATGTGTTGCTTTCTCGCAGTTTCTCTTTGGATTGCATCAGTAGCAGCAGCAGCAACTTCATCTCTTAATAGTTGCTGCTGCCGCCTCTTCTCAGCTCTTTGAAAAACAATTATTTCTCTGGAATGTTCCTCCTTTACTGCTTTGGCAGCCACCTCATGAGTGGGGTCTTCGACCAAATCAGAAGGAGAGACAGTCATCTTCTTTCTTTTTCTTCTCGGTAATGGTATTTCCTGCTCTTTCTTAATCTCTTTCTCTTCAATCTGGGATTCGGGCTCTTCAGGAGTAAGTTTCTTTTCCACTGCTTTGGCAGTTGTCTCATGAGTGGGGTCTTCGACCAAATTAGAAGGAGAGACAGTCATATTTTTCCTCTTTATTCTCTGTAATGGTATTTCTTGCTCTTTCTCAATCTCTCTCTCTTCAGTCTGAGATTCAGATTCTTTAGGAGCGAGTATTAGCTTCCTTTTCTTTTTCTACTGTTGTTTGTCTTTGAAAGTAGCTAGAGTTTCAGCTCTCTTAGGAAATTCTTCTTGTGGAGACCCTGCACCAAGATGTATGAGTGTAAAGGAAACAAACAAAAGAGTCTAAAAGAAAAGGAACCTGAAAATACTTATCCTTTTTCGAAGCAGCTCTAGTAACTCTAGCTGGAGGGGGTGAGGCTACAGTTTGGGCAGCTGTGGAAAGAGAAGGAATGTTCTCAACTATTGTTGGTTTAGCCTTAGAAGGCACTCCTAGCCCTATCAGTAAATCATGAAGGTGTACTGCTAGGTGCACTTCCATATTGGCTGTCCACCAGTTTTGAAATCTTTTCAAAGCCAAGCCAGAGGGAAGGAATGGGACAAATTTGAACTCACTCAATTCTTTTAATAGTTTGAATGTTACCGCCTCTAGTTTTGATTTGGGTATCCTTAGGTCTTTGGCCGTAAGATGGACATCCGAGAGGCTGCAAAGTGGAACGGGAATCCCCTGAGTAAACCCAAATTGCCTGGCAAATTGAGAAGGGTAGTATATCTCAAATATACACTTATAAGCTCGAGGGTTTAAAGTACCAATGAACAGCTCCCTTGGTAACAAAATAGAAGCCCACATATCTTTGTGTGGTGGGGTGGAGCACTCTTTATCAGCCAAGAATGTTTGCAGCCATGCAGGTCCTTTGTTGGCATCAAAGGGGCAAAAGAAGGTGGCAAATGGAGAAATAGAAAGTTGATAAAAAAAGCTGAGGTAATAAGCAAAGGAAGCAGGATAAAGAACAATTCTAGCATATTTCTCCCCATAAATGCTAGGATCCTGAACAAGGAATTTTAAGCATTTGGGATGCAAATCAGTAAAGTAAGCAAAGAGCCAGAGTTGGAGCACCCAAAGGGGACCTCCTTGGTTGATATCAAGAGGTTTCTCACAAAATTAGGAGCATGCTCTATAAACATGGCCTAAGAGATATGGGGCCAAGGCTATATGTTTCTTCAAAACAAGGGCCTTCGCAAGTGGGGCAAACTTAGGCATAATCCGCTGAGATGATGTACAAAAGAGAAATTTACACAACCAGTATAAAAAAAGGGAAAAGAGTTCTCTATCTCTCACGGGGCCTTCCCTTTTGTTTTTAGCCTTTTCAAAATCACTGTAGGAGGAATTTAAGGGTGGAAGGGAAAACTTAACAGAAAGGTCTGGGTAGCTGGGTGTAAAAGGAGTACTAAGGGGTGAAAGCCCTAGGAGATGGCAGATATCAAGAACGGTGGGGGCCATCATGCCACACCGAAATTGAAAAAAATTAAAAGCCATGTTTCAAAAGCAAAGAGCAGCAGGAATAAAAAAAGGGTCTTCAGGAATGATAAACTTGGAAAGACGAAGGGCGTCGAGAATACAGAGCTCTTGCAGGTCACCTTCTCTTGTAGGCACAACTTTGTCATACCATTCCTCCCACTCAGCTCTCAATGTCGGCCAGTAACGGTGAGGATGGGTCATTCTCCAATTTTCCCAGTCGAGCCCCCCTTCATAGAGAAGAAAGTGGTCCTCCAAGCGAGGGTATAAAGCTGGAAGTTGAGCGGGAGCTTCTCGAAAGATGGGACCTAGGACATATTCTTGTTTATCGCTATGGCGAGGAAAAAAGAGGTGTCTGTCTATGGCACTTGACCCATCAGCTGTAAGCTGGCGATCTCTTCCTCAATACATCTCTTCAAAGCCATTGTTGGGCTTATACGATCGTCAGTTGGTACTTTCAGAGAAGAAGAATCCATTGGTGGCAAGTAGCAAGGAAGAGAGGGTTAATAGAGGGGAAGGGTTTGTGTGTTGAGCAAACGAGTGATTTCAGAATTCGAAATAAAAGGGTTCTAAAAACCTTTGTGTCTGGAAAATATATCGTGTAATTCATAGAGAAGTACTAAAAGTACAGATACGAAGAGTTTCTTTCAATATTGATACTTTTGGAGGGAAAAACACATCCCAGATGCTGCTGTTAGTTTCGAAATAAAATATTTGGCTTTGAAACCAGATTTTAGCGCCAAAGTCAAATAACAACGGCTTCGAAACTGAGAAGCCGGCTTCGAAGCACATTCCACACCTAAAGATGTAAGAATGCTCAAGTATTTGTTTACTTCAAAGGGATTAAAGACCTGTTTTAGGTTTCTTAAATGAGAGTAGTATCCTTCGAAGCAAGACTTGAGATCCCTTAAGGATGGAAATTGTTGTTCAAAGTATCAAAACCAATAGTTGGTTTGAAGATTGCCTATCGGATTAAAGCAGTACAACCCTCGAAGGGGGCTTCCATATTTTTGAAAGTATAAACTGTTGTTCGAAGCAAAAAAAAAAAAAAATGATCAATTTAAAACTGATTGATCGTACTAACCATATGACCATATATTGGACATGATTAAAACAAGCTTTAAAGGCGAGATTGTTAAGATTCGAAGCACTAATTCTAAACAGAAATCAGCAAAAGTTGTCAATTGTATTCCATAAATTGGAAAATTCATGTTAGTTTTTCAGTGTTTCATTTGAGATGATTGAAGCCAGATTCGAAGGATGAGATTGGTTAGTTCGAAGCCCTAAATTTGCTTATGAAGACAAATAGAGATAAATTCGAACCATGCCAAACAAAGAGAAAAGACTTAGATATATTAAAACAAAAGCAATTACATTAAAAGTTTCTCTTTGGGTACAAATTCAAGTTCATAAAAGTAAGGAGTTGAATAAATAACGACGTCATGGAATTTAGTCCAACTATGGTCCATAAATTTATGTTTCTTTTTTATTCTATCCTCTATTTTTTCCAGGCTTGGCTGCTGAAGTTGGTGTGCTCTCATTTGATAAAAGAGCTCTTCAGCCTTTATTTCGAACGCTGCTTCTTTTAACCCTTGTTCCAGCTCGTCCATATCCAAATCATCCCAGTACGCAGAGTCTTTATTCTTGAAGTCATTGTATTCCTCGACGAGGTTCTCTGCTTCGTACTGGATATGAACTTGGAGGGATGAAAGTTGGTTCAAAGATTGGGTGGTGGCCAAAGAAGTCTGGTGCCAATGAAGAAGCAATGGCAGTTGGTTCAAAAACATGTGGAGTTCTACTTGGGCGATGGGGTTAAGGACATGACCCCGAGTCATAATGTCGCAAGCCCATCGAAGGTTCTTGAGAGGAACATCGTCCTCAAGAACATTGAAAGGCAAGTGAGAAAAGGCCGCAAGCAGAAGTTGGGCTTGCTTTCGCTGAGCTGGAGTAGGAGGAGGTGGAGGCTTGTATGGAGGAAAAGCCTTATCCGTAGAGAGGGTAAGCTTCAATTTCTCTATCCAGGTAGGATTTTGCGGAGGAGGAGGTATAGAGGCTTCCATTTCGAAAGAAGGAGGAAACCGAGGGACATTAACACAATCAAGCCAGTCAGAAGGACAAAGCTTCGCCTTTTTGGCTAAAAATCATGGGTTATACCCTTGTGCCTCTTCTGGGCGACAGGTAGCTTGTACTATCTTTGTAGGCATGATGTGTACCATGCTACAAGAAGATTGTCCTCTAAACTACGTCGGCGGTCGATGGGCACGTAAGGATAAACCACCGAGCTTCGTGCATAGGAAGGGAACTCTAGAGGATCAGTGAACTCGACAAAGTGATGATTAACTCGCTTTCTTAACTCACATGTCTCAGAGTTTGACCAGCTTCTCCAACCAGAAGCCCCAGAGGAAGAAGAAGCCACAGCCTCATCCCATGCAGAAGATTGTGGATTAGAAGAAGAGCTTCCAATGTCCATTTTTACAAAATTTTGGGTTAGAGAATTATGAGTAATGAGTGCGTAATCCAAAGGTTGATAGTTCACAAAAGCTTCCATGACTTGAATATAGGAAGGTGGGTAAAGGTGGCTAATCAATGCATGAAGGTTCTTTCGAGGAAGAACATCATCATCTGATGACTCTTCGTGTAATCAATCAATAGAAGAGAGAATTAATTTGGCCATAAAAGATGTATCAGACTGTTCGAATACTAAAGTGGTGGAGATGTTCAAAGGATTAAAAGAGAATTTAATGCAAATGATGAATGACAGTAGCATTTTTGGGAGAATGCAAAGCCCATGCACGTTCTAGGACGTGGTTAAAAGATCCTGATCCATTAATATCACCAAGTATTGGGTATATTAGTGCGGGGGTAATGTTGGCTACATATTTTGTATAAGCCAATTATAATTCAACACGTGGCAGATTGAGGGTAATACGGGAAGATAACTCAAATATTCGATTGTGATCGTACACGTGGCAGTTAATATTGGTTTTCATAAGATCTACGCAGTACTGAATCAACAAAGAGATGCAAAGTGATGTGGCTTCAACGGTTACTTACATTTAAATTCAAAATCAGGAGGGAAGACTAACTGCAAGTATTGGCATAGTGGAGCTAGCTCTAAGGCAACATGATCACCAATCATGGAGGAGCAGTTCGACGGTTAAAAGTGCAGTTCGAAGGTTCTCCTTGAGAAGTATAAATAGCAGAGAAGACCCCAGAAAAAGCCCCAGACTCAGATCCAAAAAACCAGTTTTATTCTACTTTATTTCTTTTCCAGTTTTTACATTTCCTGTTTTTTACATTTTTGTACTTTAATTCCTGCACTGCACTTCGTTCATGGGAGTAGTTTCAAGTAGATTGTTGCTGTAAACCTCTATGAGGCTGAATTAGATCATTGTAAGTTTTCATTTTAATGAAATACTTCAATTACTCTTCATTTGATTGTCATTTGCTTAATTCTCCTAAATCAAGCCACCAGCAAAAGTCCTCTTCATTGAGGCTGAAAGAACTAAAACACAATCGTCTGATAATTAGTTGGCAATTAATTTTCTATAAGGACTGATTGATCCTTGCTGGCACGCTCATAATTACAATAATAACCTTCGAAAGCCAAAAAATCAACAATTTGTAATTTATACTTTATTTTATTTTATTTTATTTTTTATTTTATTATAATGTGTTTTTCTTTCTCTAGCCGTTCTTATTAGGGTAAGGTTGGTACTCGTTGCAATGCCATTCACAAGTACGACAAATACCTCACCCCACCTCCACATAGAATATTTCAGCGTATTTAGTTTTAGTTTTTTAAATTTAATTTTTTGAAAATTGAATTTTTTATTTTTTGTATTTTTTTATTTTTAGTAAATATTTTTAAAATTTTAAGTATTCGTTTTACTTTTTTAGATGTACCTTACTTAGATATATCTAAAAAGTAAAATATTTGTAAAAAAATAATTCAAAAAATCAATAAATACACAAAAATAAGAAAAATATACTGAATTTTCGTATTTTTTTAAAAATATTTTTGGTATTTAAGGAATTTTTTAAAGATTTTTTTCATAAAAATTATACTTTTCAAGTATATTTATGTTAGTTGTGTCAAAAAATTAAAAAAATTTCTTAAAAGATTAAAAAAATTCAATAAAAAAAATGAAAAATAAGAAAGTAAAATTTTCTAAAAGGTGTTTTTAGAAAACCAAAACAAGCAAAGTAATTATATTTATTACCATTTTGACATTAAATTATTATTAGCATATCACCTGTGCTATGCACGAGATAAAATAATATATTATTTAATAAAAATATGATAATTTTATTTAATTTTTTTATATTTTATAAAATAAAAGGTAAATGAAAGTTAGCCAATCGAGATTTTTTTAATTGTTTAAAATTAAAAAAATTAGTATGAGATATTGATCATAAGGCCTGTCACTAAAAATCTAATTTTACTTATATAAATGGAAGTATAAGATTCACTCTATATAAGTGAAACAATTCAATTTTTCCTTCTTATCTCGATGCGAGATTATAAAATAAAAGTTAAATGAAAATTAGCCAATGTCGATTTTCTTAATTGTTTAAAAGTTAACAATTGTTTGGGTAAGAAGTTTATTTCAAATCAAGTAATCTTAGCTGTATAATCTTTAATTAGATCAATCTTTAATTTATTTTGAATCAAACAAATTTATCAATATATTTTGATAAAACCGTTAAAATTGAAGTTAAACTAGCGAATCAGTCAAATCGAAAACGGTTCACCCTCTCGGTTAGGTCAAAGAACCAACAAACTTATATAAAAATTAATTAATCAAAACTTTTCAATTTTATTTTAATTTTAAAATTTAAACTGTCTTTAACTGAAACATACATAATACTACAATATTAAATAAAAGCATAAGATTTATATAGTGAAATAACTCATTTTTTCCTCATTTTTCCTAATGTGGGATTGTAAAATAAAAGTTAATAGTTGTTTTGACGGGAAGTTCATTTCTAATCAAGTAATCGCAGTTGTTCAATTTTTAACAAGGCCAATCTTAATTTATTTCAAATCAAACAAATCTAAGCGATATATTTTGTTAAAATAACTAAAACCGTGGTTAAACCAATGAATCGGTCAAACCGAAAATGATTCAGCCTAATCGGCTAAGTTAAAAGACCAACCAATTTATAACAAAATTAAATAATTAAAACCTTTAAATTTTTAAAATTTAAATTATATTGAACTGAAACATATGCAATACTATAATATTAAATGAGAGTATAAGATTTACTTTATATAAGTGACACAATTCACTTTTTATTTTTTTTCTTGATGTGAGATTGTAATTATTTTAAAGTTAAAAATTATGAGAGTTTCAAAATTTCGTACAAAATTATTTTTAAAATCAAAACGTCTATGTGAGATTGTAAAATAAAAGTTAAATAGAAGTTAACCAATGGAGATTTTCTTAATTGTTTAAAATTAAGAAAAAAAAAATTGGTATTGATTATAAAATTTCTCACTAAAAATCTTCTTTTATTTATATAAATGGGAGCATAAGATTCACTTTACATAAGTGAAACAATTCACTTTTTTCTTATTTTCCCAATATGGGAATGTAAAATAAAAGTTAAATGAAAGCTAACCAATTAGGATTTTCTTAACTTTTTAAAATTAAGAAATTTCAATAATTTATATAAATTGGAGCATAAGATTCACTTTATGTAAATGAAACAATTCACTTTTTTCTTTTTTTTCCCCCCCTCATTTGAGATTGTAAAATAAAAGGTAAATGGAAGCTAGCTAATGGGAATTTTCTTAATTGTTTAAAATTAAGAAAATTCAATAATTTTAGAATGAGGGTTTGGAGCTTTTAAAAGGTTTCTCCCTTAAAATCTCGTTTATAAGATTTATTTTATATAAGCGAAACAATTCACTTCTTTTTTTTTTTTTTTGGATGTGGGATTGTAGCACTTTATATACGTGAAACATCTCATTTTTTCTTTCTCTTCTCGATATGAGATTGTAATTATTTTAAAATTAAATATTATGAGAGTTTCAAAATCTCATACAAAATTATTTTTAAAATCAAAATTACGTGGGATTGTAAAATAAAATTTAAATGGAAGCTAGCCAATAAGGATTTTCTTAATTAGTTAAAATTAAGAAAATTAAAAAAATAAGTATGAGATACTGATCATAGGGATTCTCTCTAAAAATCTCTTTTTGTTTATGTAAAGGGGAGTATAAGATTCTCTTTATGTAAATGAAATAATTCACTTTTTCTTTCTTTTTCCGATGTGAGATTATAAAATGAAAGATAAATGAAAGCTAGCCAACGAGAATTTTCTAAATTATTTAAAATTAAGAAAATTCAATAATTTGAGAATAAGGGTATGAAGCTTCTACAACGCTTCTACCTAAAAACTCAATTTTCTTTACATAATATATAGATATATAATGAAACAAATTTTGCTTTTTCTTCTTTTCCTGATGTGAGATTATAAATAAATCATAAACTAATTAAAGTTTTATTTTTATATAGTTAAATGGAAGTTAGTCAATAAATTTTTTTTTAATTGTTGAAAATTAGTAAAATCAATATATGAAATCGCGATTAAACCGGTGAATTGGTCAAACCCAAAATGGTTCAACCTAATTGGTTAGGTTAAATGACCAACCAGCTTCTACAAAAATTAATTAGTTAAAACTTTTATTTGTTATTTTAATTTTAAAATTTAAACTGTCTTGAATTGAAATATACACAACAGTATACTATTAAGATTCACTTGATATAGTGAAACAACTCACTCTTTTTCTTTTTCTTTTTTCTTTTTTGATATGAGATTATAGAATAAAAGTTAATAATTATTTGGACAGTGATAAACCACCAGAACAACCATCATCAGATCAACAACAACCATCATATCAACTTCCCAGATTAACTGAATAACTAATACAGTTATAGTTAGGTAGGTTGTTATTTTACTGTAGTTAATAAACTGTTAGATGTTGAGTTTATATAAACCATGGTTAGGATATAAGACTGGTTGTATATATAGATCAAATACATTACTATATGTGTTGTATGAATTCAATATTACCAAATCTCTTTATGGTATCAGAGCCGATTTAGCTTTAACAAGCTGTGGTTCTTCTTCAATGGCAGATTTGTGATCCAGCAGATCTGTGATCATTGACAGAGTCACAAATGTCTTCATCAATGGCTGATGCTGATTCTCCTCTTCTATCAAATCTTTCTCTTCTCATTTCAAATCTGAGTTCGTTTGTGACTGTTAAGTTGGATTCATCCAACTACATCATCTGGAAGAATCAATTACTTAATATACTTAAAGCAACAAAACTCCTCTGTTATGTTGATGGATCGAAGAACTGTCCTTCTCCTACTGTAGTTGATTCAAGCAATAAAGCAATTCTGAATCTAGGACATGCACAATGGTTAACCATTGATGCACATTTACTGAGTTGCATCACTGTAACCCTATCTCTAACAATTTTCACCTCTGTTTTCCATTGCACAACCAGTTGTGAGGTTTGGTCTGTTCTTGAAAAGAGATTCACTTCCTTATCTCGATCACACATCCATCCGTTAAAGAATAAGCTTGGTCGATTGACAAAAAAAGGATCCACTATGGAGGAGTATTTGTCTCAAATCAAAGCCATTGCAGATCAATTGGCATTAGTTGCTTCTCCTGTGAATGATGAAGATTTAGTTCTCATAATTCTCAATGGTCTTCCTGATGAATACAGTGCATTCAAGACCACAATCCGAGCAAGATCAGATCCAATTTCCATAGAGTCCTTGTGCTCTTGAATTCATACAACACATACAGTAATGTATTTGATCTATATATACAACCAGTCTTATATCCTAACCATGGTTTATATAAACTCAACATCCAACAGTTTATTAACTACAGTAAAATAATAACCTAACTAACTCTAACTGTATTAGTAATTCAGTTAATCTGGGAAGTTGATATGATGGTTGTTGTTGATCTGATGATGGTTGTTCTGGTGGTTTATCATTCCCCCGCAAGCTGATGGGTGAAGGCACAACCAACAGCTTGGACTGAAGCAAGTGAAAGCGAGCAACTGATAGAGGCTTTGTAAAAATGTCTGCTAGCTGATCAGAAGAGGCTACATGTTGGACAGACAAAAACTTGGCAGCCACTCGTTCGCGAACATAATGATAGTCGACTTCAATATGCTTAGAACGAGCATGGAAGACAGGATTGCTAGTCATGGTGATGGCAGAAAGATTGTCGCACCAGAGTGTATGAGTGGAAAAAGAGATATGAAGATCCATAAGAAGCATGCCCAACCAGTTAAGCTCAGCAGCAGTTTGAGCTAACGCACGATATTCCGCCTCAGAAGATGACCGAGAAACAGTGGGTTGTTTCTTGGCCGACCAAGAAATAAAGTTGGGACCAAGAAAGACATAAAACCTAGTAGTAGAGCGGCGATCAACAGAGCTACCAGCCCAATCAGAGTCCGAGTAAGCATGGAGAATAAGAGGACCAAGAGAAAACTGAAGACCAAAATGGATAGTACCTTTGACGTAGCGTAAGATACGTTTGACATCATGAAAATGACTAACTAGAGGACAGTGCATATTTTGGCAAGCTGAATTGACAACAAAAGCCAAGTCCGGATGAGTAATAGTTAAGTATTGAAGGGCACCCACAAGACTTCGATAGAGAGAAGGGTTGTCAAAAGGTAGATCAACATCAGAATGAGAAGACAGAGAGGATTTGATAGCCATAGGAGAAGCATAGGCCTTACAATTAAGCATTCCAGCTTTAGCCAAAATTTCTGTAGCATACTGAGCTTGATTAAGGAAGAAACTAGTTGAAGAGGAAGTGACAGAGATGCCAAGAAAATAGTTGATGAAACCCAACTCTTTCATAGAAAAAACAGTGTGCATGTAAGCAAGAAGATAGGTAATGAAGGAGGGATCACTACCAGTAACAAGGATATCATCAACATAGATAACCAAAATGGTAAGAGAAGTAGAGGTTTTACGAACAAACAAGGAGGAGTCATAGTGACTGGAAAGAAAACCTTGAGAGAGAAGATAGGAGGAAAAAGTGGAAAACTAGTCTCTTGGAGCTTGCTTAAGGCCATACAAGGCTTTGTGAAGTTTGCAGACCAAATGAGGGCGAGTGGAATCAATAAACCCCTGAGGTTGAGACCTGTAAACCTCTTCATCCAACACTCCATGTAAGAAAGCATTACTGATGTCAAGCTGTTTGATAGACCAATTGAAGTGAAGAGCAAGACACAATAAAATGCGAATGGTAGGTTGCTTGGCCACAAGACTGAAAGTCTCCTGGAAATCCACACCCTCTTCTTGAAGATAGCCCTTGGCGACCAACCAGGCTTTATACCAAGCAATGGAGCCATCGGAGTGAGTCTTTAATCTGTATACCCATTTACATCCAATGGCCTGTTTGTTGGGTGGTAAAGAAACAAGAGACCAAGTGGACTGCTTTTGCAGAGCCTGATACTCTTCAAGCATAGCTTGAGTCCAAGAAGGAGATTGAGAAGCTTCTTTGAAGGAAGAAGGTTCAGTTACAGAAGTGGTAACAAAGGCAGCACCAGGAAGATGAGATTTGGATGCTAATACCTTTACTATTCAGGACAAGGCTACCAACATAATTCTGCATAAAGGTTGCCATTCTAATGGTCTTTATCAGCTTTCTCCACCTAGTTCACAGCCAGCTTCACATCCAGCTACTTGCTATCACAATATTTCTACTTCTGCACCTAATTGGCATTTCAGATTAGGTTATCCATCATTCAAGAAACTTCAACACATTGCTACTACTTCTAAACTTTCTTCCCTTTCACACACTACCACTGGTTTATGTTCTCATTGTTATGTCTCTAAGATACATAGATTACCATTTACTTTGTCAAATTCTACTGTTAATAAGCCCTTTACTTTAATACACTCAGATGTATGGGGCCCTTTCTCTGCTTCTGTATATGGATTTAAATATTATGTTGTTTTCATTGATGACTTCAGTAAATTTACTTAGTTATATCCTCTGCATTTTAAGAGTGAAGTCATTTCAAAATTTCTTGAATTCAAGGCCATGGTTAAAACACAATTTACTACTTCTCTTCAAATTTTACGAAGTGATAATGGTGGTGAATATCTAGCTAAAGAATTTTAGAATTTTTTGTCCTCCAAAGGCATCTTGCATCAACTCACATGTCCTTATACTCCTGCACAGAATGGGGTTGCCGAAAGAAAGCATCGCCATCTCATTGAAACAACTATTGCTCTTATGCATCACTCTTCCTTACCCTTGTCATTATGGTTTGATGCATTGGCTATTGCAGTTGTTTTTATCAACCGATTTCCTACAATTAAACTTCAATTTCTCAGTCCCTTTGAGGTTCTCTTTCATAAGCCACCTGATTACTCTTTTCTTCGTACTTTTGGTTGTCGTTGTTATCCTTAGTTAAAACCATATACTTCTCACAAGCTTCAACCTCGCTCCATTCCTTGTGTCTTTATTGGTTACCATCCTGCTATTAAAGGATATCGGTATTTGGATCCTGTCACCAACAAAATTTACACGTCTTGCCATGTTGTTTTTGATGAGCATCTTTTTCCCTTTTCTTCTTCTTCTTCTTCTTCGTTGTCTTCTTTATCTCCCTCTCTTCCTCAGTTACATTCCTTTTTCTGGTCTACCTCTTCTCCGCATGTCAGTCCACAAATTGTATCCAATATCCTTCCCGTGTCTCATCCAGCTGTTACTGTCCCTGCAGCCCCAGCACCAGCTGCAGCTACAGTCATCTCATTAACTTCTTAGTCTACTTTTCCAACTTTTCCATCCCCAGCAGCTCCACCAGCATCTCTCTCTGCTCCTCTGTCTGCTTCTACATCATTTCCATCAGCTGCAGTTCCACCAGCATCTCTGTTTGTTCCTCCAGCAGTAGCAACTCTGTTTGTTCTTTCCTCCACTCCACCAATAACTGCCTCAACACACCCACTGGCTCGGTCTATTCCTATCTCTGCCTTGACTATTGATTTACCATTTCCATCTCAAGCTTCTCACAATATTCATCCTATGGTCACCAGGTCCAAATCTTATCTTCCTGCTGCTGCCTTTGTTGCCACTTCTGTAACTGAACCTTCTTCCTTCAAAGAAGCTTCTCAGTCTCCTTCTTGGACTCAAGCTATGCTTGAAGAGTATCAGGCTCTGCAAAAGTAGTTCACTTGGTCTCTTGTTTCTTTACCACCCAACAAACATGCCATTGGATGTAAATGGGTATACAGATTAAAGACTCACTCCGATGGCTCCATTGCTCGGTATAAAGCCCGGTTGGTCGCCAAGGGCTATCTTCAAGAAGAGGGTGTGGATTTCCAGGAGACTTTCAGTCCTGTGGCCAAGCAACCTACCATTCGCATTTTATTGTGTCTTGCTTTTCACTTCAATTGGTCTATCAAATAGCTTGACATCAGTAATGCTTTCTTACATGGAGTGTTGGATGAAGAGGTTTACATGTCTCAACCTCAGGGGTTTATTGATTCCACTTGCCCTCATTTGGTCTGCAAACTTCACAAAGCCTTGTATGGCCTTAAGCAAGCTCTAAGAGACTGGTTTTCCACTTTTTCCTCCTATCTTCTCTCTCAAGGTTTTCTTTCCAGTCACTGTGACTCCTCCTTGTTTGTTTGTAAAACCTCTACTTCTCTTACCATTTTGGTTATCTATGTTGATGATATCTTTGTTACTAGTAGTGATCCCTCCTTCATTACCTCTCTTCTTGCTCACATGCACACTGTTTTTTCTATGAAAGATTTGGGTTTCATTAACTATTTTCTTGGCATCTCTGTCACTTCCTCTTCAACTGGTTTTTTCCTTAATCAAGTTCAGTATACTACAGAAATTTTGTCTAAAGCTGGAATGCTTAATTGTAAGGCCTATGCTTCTCCTATGGCTATCAAATCCTCTCTGTCTTCTCATTCTGATGTTGATCTACCTTTTGACAACCCTTCTCTCTATCGAAGTCTTGTGGGTGCCCTTCAATACATAACTATTACTTGTCCGGACTTGGCTTTTGCTGTCAATTCAGCTTGCCAGCAGATGCACTGCCCTCTGGTTAGTCATTTTCATGCTGTCAAACGCATCTTACGTTACGTCAAAGGTACTATCCATTTTGGTCTTCAGTTTTCTCCTGGTCTTCTTGTTCTCCATGCTTACTCGGACTCTGATTGGGCTGGCAGCTCTGTTGATCGCCGCTCTACTACTGGGTTTTGTGTCTTTCTTGGTCCCAACTTGATTTCTTGGTCAGCCAAGAAACAACCCACTGTTTCTCGATCATCTTCTGAGGCGAAATATCGTGCGTTAGCTCAAACTGTTGCTGAGCTTAGCTGGTTGGGCATGCTTCTTATGGATCTTCATATCTCTTTTCCCACTCCTACACTCTGGTGCGACAATCTTTCTGCCATCGCCATGACTAGCAATCCTGTCTTCCATGCTCGTTCTAAGCATATTGAAGTCGACTATCATTATGTTCGCGAACGAGTGGCTGCCAAGTTTTTGTCTATCCAACATGTAGCCTTTTCTGATCAGCTAGCAGACATTTTTACAAAGCCTCTATCAGTTGCTCGCTTTCACTTGCTTCAGTCCAAGCTGTTGGTTGTGCCTTCACCCATCAGCTTGCGGGGGGAATGATAAACCACCAGAACAACCATCATCAGATTAATAACAACCATCATATCAACTTCCCAGATTAACTGAATAACTAATACAGTTAGAGTTAGTTAGGTTGTTATTTTACTATAGTTAATAAATTGTTAGATGTTGAGTTTATATAAATCATGGTTAGGATATAAGACTGGTTGTATATATAGATCAAATACATTACTGTATGTGTTGTATGAATTTAATAATACCAAATCTCTTTAGACGGAAAGTTTATTTCTAATCAAGCAATCTCAGTCTTTCAGTCTTTAATCAGATCAATCTTTAGATTAGTGATTATATAAAGGGTCAATTACAAACAATCTCAAGATTTCATGCGTTTTTCACTTTAAACCCCAGCGTTTTAATTTTGACAAATCAAACCCTAGAGTTCCATCCGTGTTTCTATTTGCCCCCTCTATCCATCTCCGTTTGTGTAAGATAACGGAGGGGGTTTAAAGTGAAAAACACGTGAAATCTTAGGGTTTATTTTGTAATTAATCCTTTTTTTATTTTTAGTGATTTTAATTTTAAAAATTGGTTAATTACACACAAAAAAAAAAAAAAACCCATGATTTCACACATTTTTCAATTTAAATCTCTTCCGTTACCTTACACAGACTGGATGGACGGAGGGAGTAAATTGAAACACGAATGAAACTCAAGGGTTTAAAGTGAAAGATATGTGAAACCTTGAGCTTTTTTTGTAAGTAACCCTTATATTAAAAAGTGGCTTAAGTTTGAAAGGTCATAAATTGATTGAACCACACCAAACCGAACCATTTCAATTGGTTCGGATCGGATCGGTTCGGTGCGGTTTGTGAAAAATTTTACCTAAATATCAACCGTATTGAACTGATTACATCATGGGTTTTGCTAAGTAAGCCCTTACCACTTAAACAAACATATTCTATGCGCTTTTTTCTTTATCATTATTATTATATTGCTACATTTTTTGAATTGTACACGTAATACGAGTGTGGCCCGCTGGTAGATATATATGGAATACTCCAACAAACAACAAATAATATACATAAGTAATAATATATAAATAAATTTTTTATAAAAAAATAAAACTATTTCTTCTGATCCCTTCATTTCAAATGAAAACATTCAATATTATCTTCAAAATTTTTAAAATTATCATTGAGACAACATTAGTATGAAATTTATAAAAATTATTTGTGTGTATAATATATAAAATAGATACAAAGGGGAATAACACATCAGTGGGGGCAACAAAAACTACTTACAAAAAAATGAAAAATATTATAATTTTAATTATTAAAAATAATAATGTTTTCCACCATTTTTTTTTTTTAAATTTTTTTCTCCTTAAGAGTTGAGCTTCTCTTATGTTGGTGATCTCAACTTGAGAAAGTATTTTGATTTGGTAGGTTCATTTTGGAATCGACTTAGGTAATCTAAGTCGTTCACTTTTTAGAATTTATTAAGTAGAATATTCATGTAAAAAATTAAGATGATCGGATATCGGTAATTATATGTTTGTTAATGGCTATTCTTGAAATTATAATCGTCATCTATTATTTAAAAATAAATATAATTCAAACATATAACTATTAATATCCAATTATCTTATTTTTTGTACGAATATTCTACTCAGTGAGTCATAAAAAGGAAACAATTTGGATTACCAAAATTAGTCCCAAAATGGGTTATCAAACCCAAACGCTCTCTCAAATTGACTCAACTTGAAAGAAGCCAAATTATTTTTTGTAAATACTTCATCTGTCCCATTTTATTAGTCTATTATTTCATTTTTTGTTATCCCAAAATATGTCCATTTTGAAAAGTCAAATCTTTAAATTTAAAAGTTTCCAAAATTATCCCTTATAAAGTAATTATAAATATATTTGAAAATGAAAATGGAATGGTATTTTTGAAGTTTTATCTTTTTAAAATTTGAATTCAAAGTGTAATGATTATGTCTCCTTAAAAATTTTAAATTTTTAAAAAGGACTATTAATTTGGGACGGATTGAGTATTTTTTTAGTCTAAAGATTTGATATTTTCTATTTTGCACTTGTTGAAATAAAATAAGAAAAATTGTTAGTATTCATAAAAAATGCTTCATAAAAATGGTAATGGAAGAGTTTTTATCATTATGTTACACGTCGTAACTTATTGAATACATGATCAGAGGATCAAAATCTTTCTTGATGATCATGATATTTTTCATCTTCACGTTTATTTTATGAAAAATAAACGTGGGTAACCCCCCAATAAAAGAGAAAGGGAAAACAAGGTAAAAAGGAGAAGAAAGTTGTCGGTATCGGGGTTGATATACTGAGTTGGAGTAGGATCACCACCACCACCATTTTCCCTTATAAATAGCATCGCAAGTTTGAGTAGAAAAGGCACAAGCAAGAAAGGAAGAAAAAGAAAAAAAAAAGACACAAGTGGGAGAGAGAGAGAGAGAGAGAGAGAGAGAGAGAGAGAGAGATGAGAGAGAGAGAGAGAGATAGAGAATGGCACTGCCAAGGTTTATAGTGCTGAAATCAAACTATAACAACAAATACTTGCGCTACATAAATGAAGATGTGCAAGTGCATGGGTTTGTCCAATTCTCCGGAGAGGAGGTTGTGAGCCCATGCACCCAAACTGATATGCAGTAAAGAGTGGCAAAGAGTGGAAGTGGAAATCTGGTGCACATAAGGTGTTGTTACAACCACAAATACTTGGTAAGGTGGTCAGCCAATCACTGGTGGATTGTTGCTGGTTCTGCAGATATTGATATTGCCCCAAACACGTCGCCTTCAAGGGCGATAATGGCAACTTCCTTAGCGCCCGCACGGTCGAGGGGACACCCCATATCTGCAGTTCGCATCCAGTGACATTGGAGGAGACGAAAGAGTTGGGAACGAGGTTTTCACCACTCATGGCGGGAGCATTCGCATAAAGTCCGATTTCTTCGGCAAGTTCTGGAGGCGCAGCCCTAATTGGATCTGGGCCCGACTCAGATGACACCACCAGCAACAACTCTCCGACATTTTGTTTTGGCCTATCAAAGTGGAGGACGACATCATCGCTCTCCGCAACTTGGGTAACAACAATTTCTGCAAGAGACTCACCACCGAGGGAAAGACCAATTGTCTCAATGCCGCTGTCAGAACCATAACCAAAGAGGCACGCCAGCAGGTGTACGAAACTGTTCTCTCCAGGAGAATCTATAATGTCAATTTCCGACTCATGGACGCTAGGATCTACAACCAGAATGTTCTCACGATGGCCAATGGAGAAGCCACTAATAATACCCAAGAACCCAACACTAAGATATGAAGCTCTCATACACAGACACTAAGACCAGTGCTTGGAATGCCAGCGTCTCCGTGAAATTGGGGGTCAAAACCACCTTCCAAACTGGTGTCCCATTCATTGCAAAGGGACAAATCGAAGTTTCTGCTGAGATTAACTCTGCGTACCAGTGGGGAGAAACTATTACATCAACAAGTGCAGTAGAGACTGTGTACAAGGTTACTGTGCCGCCAATGACTAGGGTGAAGGTGAGCCACAATGGGTTCCTGCGACGTACCCTTCTCTTACACTCAACAAGACACTCTTACCAATGGGAAGCAAATTACCTACAACATGGACGATGGCGTTTACACTGGCGTCAATTGCTACAACTTCAAGTACGAGACCCAACAAGAACCGCTCTGATGATTACCTCAACCAGTAATGCTCCGGAGCTCTAAAAAAAGAGTACTAAAATAGCACTAATTTGTCTTTTTCTCCACTTTTTTTGGTCTTCTATTTCACTGTTTTTTTTTTTTTTTTTTTAAAAATGGGTGACAGCTCATTAGAGCTGTCCTTTTTCAGCTCTAATTAGAGCTCCGGGGCATTTTCCTTACCTCAACTACTGTACTGCCATGCAATCCAATAAAATTACTCTAAATATTGTAATAATCCTCGCAAAAAAACATCCACCCCAAAAAAAAAAAAAAAAAAGCCGGTAGATAGATGTTTGTGGATATCATCTCTGCTGCAAACCTTCACGAGACTTCACTCGTCCTCTAGGGATAACTTAGAGGTTTAAAAGGTTTGTTGCATGTACTAAATGCAATCGCGTTCGCCTGCGAAAGTGGTTTTCTTTATATATATATGTTTTTGGTTTTTGATTTTAATTTTAATTTTTCAAGTCCATAATAAGATGAAAATGAAAACTACCATAATGAAATCATATAGCTCTAGCTATGTTATCATTTTGAATTTATTTATTTATTTCATTAATAATGATCTATGCATGAGAATCTACAAAATAAATTATTCAAATAATTTATGTAGAGTTAGTAATCCGCCCATGCACCCAAACTGAATATGCAGTAAATTAGAAGGAAATTTTGAGGTTAATGTGAAGACTGAATGACAATTTTTCTATTAAATTAATGGGCTATTTAAACTGTTGGATTGTCTAGTTTGAGTGAAATTTCATTTTATGTCTCGTTAATTTCATTCGAATCTTACATTTTCAGTTTTGTTTATTACATTCCTTTGTCACTTCCTTTAAAAATTTTGAACTAAAAAAAAATCACGCGTAAAGTTTAGAGGGGCCAAAGTGGGATTAAAAAAATTATAGGGCCGCCATAATTTATTCATTACATTGATAGTCCTTTTAGTTTTTTTAAAATTCTATTTTAGTCCCTCAATTTGCATGTGTTATTTTTCTATCAAAAAATGTTAACGGGTATAAGATAAAGGGACAATATTGTAACAAAACTAAAAGTATTAGGTCTAAATTAAACTATGGGATTAATTGTGTAGTTTGCCCAAATTAATGCTATACACAAAATAAAATATGTGTATATATATTAAAGGAAACATTATATAGCGATTCTGGTTTTGACCCGACATTTTATTATGTTCTGGACTCAGGTTTCATGGTTCAATATTGTTGTCTATCTCTTATTCTCCATGTTGTTCCTTAGATTGGTCATTTGGATTATAGTTGTGTGTTTGGAACCTGTTGGTTGCTTATTTTTTCAAACTTTGTTGTCCAGATTTTTGCTTCTCCCGCTTGAGCATCCATTCTTGCGGCTCGAGCGGGCTTTGCAATTTTTGTTCCTCTGCTCAAGCGGCACTTCTCACACTCGAGCGGGTTTTGCGAACTCTCAGTACTTTGCAAGTCTGCAAAATTACTGGGAGAGTGTTTTTTACGCCTACGAGTGGCGTTTCCTACGCTCGAGCGGGTAGGCGCTTAAGCAGTCTTTCTTGCGCTCGAGCGTTAGTCTGTTGTTTGCAAAACTACTAGATGTGTATTTTCTACGCTCGAGCGTCACTTCTTGCGCTCGAGCGGTGAGTGTCTTGTTCATTGTGTCTTGGTGCTCGAGCAACCTTTCTTGCGCTCGAGTGACCTTTCTTGCGCTCGAGCGAAACAAGTTTTTGTGTCTTACGCTTTGAGCGTCAACTTTTACGCTCGAGCAGACTGTGCGTATATCAGATCGCGAAAATAACTTTTTACATCACTTTTTCAGATCTTTTCTTCCTAAAACCTAAAGTTGAGGACTCTCTCTCTCTCTAAAATACTCACTTTCTCTACATTTTCATCTAGTTCTAGTGATTTCTTCACCATAATCCCTTTGTTAAAAAGTTAGACCATTACAAGATCTCCATTTTGATCTGAATAAAGCTGGGTTTGGGCATCTTTGAAGTTTCACTCTTACTTAGCTCATCTTCTCCTTTTGAGGTAGGGATTTTCTATACTTTCATATAATTTTTAGCTTAGTTATTTGTTATTGTGTGACAATTGTGGATTTGGGAGTGGTTTTGAGCAAACCTAGGGTTTGGGTGTGAAATAAAAAGAGGGATTTCTAAGTGAATATGAAATAAATGGTTATGGGGTTGAATGTGAAGTTGTATTGTGGCCAAATACTTGATTTAGGCTGTTATTATGTATGATTGTTTGGGGGGAGAAAAAAGATGTACTCCATTGTTTGGAAGGAGATAATGGATGGATTCCATTGAAATTAAGTTGGCTGGAGTGTCCTAGGGTGAAAGTCCTGAAAATCTTGTGTATATATGGGTACCGATCCTGCGGATGAAATTTTCGTAAAATGACAGATTTGAAGTGTTTCTGTGATAATGTATTGAATTGGAAAACCACTGAGTTGTAACCTCTGTGGGGTTGTTGGAAGATAATGAAATTTACTCACGAATTGAGAATGAATAAATGAACTTGAAACGAATTCAAGGAAAATGAATTGAAATATGAACTCTGGTGCTTTACGGTTATATAAAATGTGGATATTTTGTCACTAGAATTGTATATGCACATTGTATTAATATCTTTGTTAAATCTCATATATTGTGTTAGATTATTTCTACTGGGTTTTGGCTCACCCTATTTGGTAAAACCATTTTCGGGTGTTAGTGACATACCCCCTCCAAGGGCAATAGCTTGAAGGGACTTTTGGAAGCAAGAGCTTCTTTATTTTGTTATACTCTTTTGTATAGCCAAAGCTTAAATTGTATTGAGATAGACTCCACTTTTGTGTAACCAAATAGTGACTTGGAAAGATGTAAGCCTATAGGGCAGATGACTATATGTTTAGTTTTAATTCTCTTAGTATTGCAACACATGCTGTAGATTCAGGATGAATATTTGTGAATGTATATCTCATGTGTTAATTTTTGTAAACGAACTCTGATGAATGAAAGTATCTTATTTCTATTGTTCTTCTGCTTATGAGTTAGTTTTATTATATTATTTTGGGGGCATTATTGTAGACACCCCATTTTTGACCGACCTTAAGACTCAGACGTCACCGATTGAGCGCTCGGTGATGTTGCATATTGTGCTCGTTCAGAAGTCTCAGAGTCGCGGCCGTGCGCCCAGCCTCCGGACTTCCGAACTCTCTTCTGTGCCTTGCCTCAGTTTGCGAACCAGACTCGGTTTTCTCTGTTTTCTTTCCTGAGGGGGGGGAGAGGTCCCAGTAGGACCATCACTCAGTGGCTGTGGGCTACATTTCGTGCCCAGTAGGCCATTTTGCCCATTTCGGAGCCGGTCCCCCGGTTTTTCAGAGCCGTCAGGCACGTGTGCCTCGGTTCGGGACCACCCAACCATCTCCGATTCCTCCGGTTTTTGGCATGCATCTCATTTACTCCCTTTCGAGGGACACTGGGGTCTTAGATACCCACTTCGTGGCCAAACACCCACTTTCGGTGCTTAACGGCCGGTTTTCGGGACCCCCGAACTAGGTGTTTTGGCCCCCGAGCATTCGTTTTGCATCGGTTTTTGTTCATTTTTGGCAGGTACCCTCTGTTTTATCGTAACGAGGGACACTGGGGTCTCAAATACCCACTTCGTGGCCAAAACACCACTTTCGGTGCTTAACGGCCGGTTTTCGGGACCTCGAACTGCGTGTTTTGGCCCCCGAGCATTCGTTTTGCATCGGTTTTTGTTCATTTTTGGCAGGTACCTCTGTTTCATCACCAGGGAAGATCAATGGCGGGTGGGAGGCCAGCAGCAACCAGTTCTGCTCCTCCGGCGCCCCCTGGCGCCCGTTTTTCTCACTTCCGAGCTAATGTTGAACACCCTAGGGCCATTTTCTTCGAGCCAAAAGCACATATTTGTGTTGTACACACATGGGAGGGCCCTAAAAACACATGGCCTGGCCATTAATTCTTTTTTTCATTTTGAAACCCCTCTTTAAAGTGGGTTGTTCTCTTTCCTGGTTCACAGTTGCCAATTTTCAACCACAGGGTTGTGTTGAGCACACATGGGAGGACCCTAATATGCTATGGCCGGCCATTAATTCAACTTTCCATTTTTGCCCCTTGGCCGGCCGGCCATAGGGGGTGGCCGGCCGGCCACCTGCCATAAAAATGCCTAGCCGGGCCTGCTTCCTTGGGATGTGTGCATTCCAGCTGCGTCTCGGTTTTTCCCCGAAAATATCTCTATCCGGGGACTCTTTTTGGAGGGAAATAAGAGCTTATTTCCCTCCATTTGGCCAAGGATTCCTCTCTCCCTCTCTTACACACATTAGTGTCCTCCCAACTCAAGAGAAGAAGCCACAAGCTTTGATTGGAGCATACATATACATACAACTCCATTTTCATCATCTCCAAGCCCTATCATCACAACTCCATTCCAGCAGCTAGGAGAGCTTTCCAGCAGCTAGGAGGCATCCATTCTTCAAGCAAAAGGGAGCCAAGACTTGTCTACAAGGGTAAGGCTCCATTTCTCTCTTTTGCAGCACTTTCTTGTCTCATTTCTTAAGCCTATTTGCTTATTGTTTTGGGCTCCAACCAGAACTGAAAGGGGCCTTGTTTTCAGCTATTCTTCATGTTTGTTCAAGGGCTCAACCTTGTTTGAGCCCTCCATTTGGCACTTGCTTCAATATCATCTTATATGCCATTTTTTTGCATGAAATTTCTAGCCTATGAGTGATCTGTTTTCGAGCATGATGTAAAATTTAAGAGGGCCTATTTTGAGCCCCTCTTCAACATTGAAGAAGGGCTCAACCATTTTTGGGCCCCCTATCTTGCACTTACTTCACAATTCCTCCAATTTACCGTAAATTTGCATGATTTTTTTGGCCTACATGTAAATTGTTTTGGAGCATATCATGAACTGTGAATAGGCTTATTTTGTGTCCCTCTACAACATTGTAGAAGGGATCAACTTTATTGGGGGTCTCCATGTTATACTTGTCATTATACCCCTCTTTGACCCCCATTTTTGCATGCTTTTTTAAGCTTATCTAGCTTTTGTTTTCGGCCATCATCAGAGCTGGAAAGAGTCATATTTTGATCTTCTTGACATATTTTATTAAGGGTCTTTGCTGGTTTGATGAATGTTTGGGGTACCTCATGTTATAGCCTTACGTATCCTAGTTCTTGCATGACATTTTTAGCATGTTTGCATACTGAGTTGGGGGATGTCATCTACTGTAAATGTTCATATTTTTAGTCCCTCATCAGTGTTGTAGAAGGGTATTTTGCTGTTTGGGCATTGCATATACCACTTACTTCATTATTCCCCCTTTTTTCCCCCATTTTTGCATGCTGTTTTTTGCCCCATCTATGATTGTTGTTTGGCCCTGCTTTGTACTGGAAAAATGCTAGTTTAAGGACTGCCTAGCATCTGTCTTTACACTCCATGTCCATATTGTGCATGTTCGACATAGCTGTAGGCCATTCCATTGCATTTCGGGACTTATTTCGGGCATCGGGTGTAATTTTGCTATGATTCGGGGGCTGTTTTGCATCATTTGGGCTGCTGAAATTTGCATGTTCCATATTCCATATGCCATGTCTCATTTTGCATGTCATTCCATGCCTTCGGGCCCATTTCTCGGTTTGGGCACGCACTTCGAGACATCTCTTTTTTCATCCGACGGCATCCTATGTGAGTGCGGCTGAGGCCCTCTCATGTTGGTGTAAGCCCTCATCTCGTTTTGTATGTCATTCCATGCCTTCGGGCCATTTCTCGGTTTGCGTGCCCGTGTGCACGCATTTCGAGACATCTCATTTTTCATCTCTTGGCCTCCTATGTGAGTGTGACTGAGGTTCACTCGTGTTGGTGTAAGCCCATACGGCATTGCGTATGCCATTGCCTCGGTTTGCGTGCCCGTGGGCACGCATTTCGAGACATCTCATTTTAGTCTCATTGTATATCATATTTCAGGCCATTTCATGCCTTTATGTCATTGTCTCGGTTTGCGTGCCCGGGTGCACGCATTTCGAGGCGCTTCATTTTCATCCGACGGCCTCTTATGTGAGTGTGGCTGAGGTCCACTCGTGTTAGTGTAAGTCCAATTTGCATTGCGTATTGCCATTTCATGCCTTAGGATCATTGCCTCGGTTTGCGTGCCCGCGTGCACGCATTTCGAGGCATCTCATTTTCATAGCATTGTGTATGTTAGGATTGTATATTAGCTGCATTTCATGCATATTACATCGCGTTCGGGATAGGAGTTAGCCCGGGGCACGAGAAACGAGGCGCGTTTTGTACTCCGAGTAACGGAATGTGTCTCAATTCCCAAGTCACCGACACTCCGGATTATCCGTGATGGAGTTAGGTTTTATTGTAGCATTCATACACATTCATCCTATATTGAGTTGTGCAATTCGGCTCCTCGGCCATCATGCATCGAGATGCGTGATTGGTGGCACGAGGATCGAGGCATGCATATATTTGTGAAATACATTGCTATGCCCCTTTCCTGCTCTCTGTTGCAGCAAAATGAAGAATCAGCAACTTTTCAGAGTCTGGCACGCATTTCGAGAAACATTGCAAACAGAGGCTAATTGGGGGCATCCCAGTGGATTTCCGCGCAAGGCAGCCCAAACATACATCATTCATCAGAATCAAGGCAGCCCCTGGCTTGCATGCCAGTTTTACATTTTTCTTATTTAATTTATTAATTAATTAGGAATTTGTATATTATTCGGACTGTAATATTTGGACTGTATTATTCTTTCATTTGGGACTGTATATTTATTCGGACCCTCTGTGCGAGGGCATAACTGTAATAAGTGTGGGTGTGTGTGATGTATGTCTTCCAACCCCACGTCTTTCTTCCCTTTTATTTACCCGCTTATGATGGTTAGATATAGGACATATTTCAATTAGCATACAGTATGATAGCATGTTTGCATCATTCATCTGTTTTGCACGCACCGGGCTCGGCGCATCATACAAACTGCATTCGTATTTCAATTCCTAATTGAATACGTGTTAGTTGTAGCATCATCATATGCCATGTTTAGAATAGCCGAGCCTATTATAATTGTATTTTTGCATGTGTTGCATTAGGCATTTCTGTATACTTAGGATCATGCATGATTTCTAATGTAGTTTCTGTTTTGGCTTGGAGTACTCGGTAAGTTATATGCTTTAGCATCCTTGCATGCGTGTGAGTGTTGCCATGAATAGCATGCTTGCCATGAGGCTATTTGTTTATATGATATAACTGCCTGAATGCCTGTGGGTGGAGGTTGTGTTATTTGGATTGGGACAATTCATCAAATATTTGTTTTAAGCCCACTAGATAGTGGCAACACCATGTTTTCTAAAGCCCACCCGAGGGTGGCAAAATCTGCATCTTAAGCCTACCTGCGGGTAGCAAACCATCCTTCGAACAAACAAACATGAAATGTTTTGTTCCAATTCAGACGACTCAGTCTATACTTGTATGCTGTGCGCATCACATAGTAACCTAGGCTAATAACCGGAATAAGAACACACAATGTTTTCAAAAACAGATATCATGGTTAGTAGAGGCCGGTCTTTGACCGGGCGAGAGGGGGTGCTCACGAAGTGACCTTCCCCAATCGTACCCAAGTTCCCGAGCCGAGGCAACTTTGGTGATGACGGACATGTGGCCTTTGGCACCGAGTCAGGGTTTCCTAAATTTTCCATTAAAAAATATTTAGGTGGCGACTCTGTATCTGGCAAAGCAGTCCATGTTTGGCACTTCTTTCAAAAAATCTGTTTTCAAAACGATTTGCCGGATTTGGACTCTTTGGTTCGAGATTTAGAACCGTGACATTTGAGTCCTTCGAACTGTAGTGACCCAATATCGAACCAGAACGGGGGGGACTCGCACTCCTGCCCCCGGGATGCGTTCGGGGACGTCTACAGTTTCTGGCGACTCTGCTATGGATTTAGAGAACTTGACTCGAACTCGTGATATCTGGTTTTGACTACACTTGTGTGTTTCTTTGCATTGCATTTGCATTGGTGCGTCTAGGACACCGTGTTTGCCATCTGCTATTCCTGAGCGGTTTGCCGGAGGCTTGTCTTGTCAAGGCATGTCCATAAGGCTAATCGGTTACGGGCTCTGCCAGTTATGGGAACACAAACCCCGGTTTTATCGGGGCACCCTTTTTGACCATTCGACCTAGTGCATATTCGGATCCATAGTGACCATTCCAAACTAGGACAGGTTGCTTACCCGTTTATAGGTTGTTTGAAGCCGCTGCGTTCGTAGTGAAACCCTAGTTCCTGACAAAATAGGACAGGGAAACCCAACCCCAACATAGGGGTGTTTTGGCTCTCACTTATCTATTATGTGCTTGTTAGAGTGTGCCTCTACAGGGAATGCATGTATCAGTTTGCGAGTTTGAGCATCAGGCCTGCGGGCACCAATTCAGTATTTTGGGTATCAGGCCTGCGGGCATCAGTATTTGGTGGAATCAGTTTTACCTGAGGGTATCAGCTTACATGCGGAATTTTGGGGGCAGAATTCAGTAGAGAGCACACTCATTCGGTTTTGTTCGTATCTGTTCTGGTGAAATTGGGCTGAGATGCTGTCCGTTTTCTCTTTTGCTAGGTAGTCCTGGGAACCATAGCTTCAGAAGGCTCCGAAATCCCCCGGGTACATTGGACTAGTGCTGATAGACTTTGTTAGGTCAGAGATTCAATTCAAGGGCAACTAGTGTTCTTTCGCTGAGGCAAGGCAAAGAAAGGCCAGACAGGGCTCATTGGTTCATCTGATCCGACAGTCACCAGTCACATCATCAGTAGACCCGTGATGGCACAGGGTTCGGAAGAATTTGTGGCCGTGATAGCAGCGCCAAATCAGGGAACTGCCATGCAGGCTGAGACCACTATTGAAACACAGCGCCCATCTGGGGCATCTGCCTCACATCCAGCTTTGGGACCCCAGCCGAACTTTGACCCAATTCCGCCAGTTGAAGATTTGCAGTGTTCGAATCCTCGAGAAAGGTTGACTCAAACCCGAGTTGTCAGACCCCTGGTGCAGCCTAATGAGAGGCTTTATCCCCTTGATGCTAATGACCTCGATCTAACCGCGGTGAAAATCGCAAACCTTGAGAAGCAATTCAAAAAGGCACAGGGCCTTAACTTCATTCCCAACATCGAGGATGGGCACACCGAGTCTGCCGTCCGGCTCCCAGACAGATTCAAAATGCCATACATTGACCGTTTCGACGGGTCTGGAGATCCAATGGTACATATCCGACTTTTCTTGAATGTCCTGAAGCCGATGGGTCTGACTAAGCCACAGAAACTCTCTCTGTATGGAAGGACCCTGTCAGGTGTAGCAGCCACTTGGTACGCTAAGTTGGAGGACAAAGTGAAGCAAAACTGGGAAGAATTGGCTGAGGCCTTTGTCGATCAGTATTCCTACAACACCCAAGTTGAAATGACTATCCAAGAGCTTGAAGCAACCTGCCAAAACCCAAAAGAGCCTTTTGTGAAATTTGTTGCGAGGTGGAGAGCAAAGGCAGCACAGATGACAGATCGCCGCCCTTCTGAGAGGGATCAAGTGCAGATGATGGTGCGAAACCTCGAGCATGATATGTTGCAAAAATTGATAGTCGCTCCATTATTCACTTTCAAAAGTCTGCATGAACTGGGGGTTCAGGTCGAGAATGCGTTCAACAGCGGGATCATTCCCAGAACAAGTGAACCGACAATGAGGGTGATTTCAAGGAGTACCAATGCCGGAAGTAGCACTATTCCCGAACCCACTGAAATCAATACAGTCACCATAGCCAACCCTTTTGCCAAACCAAGCCTACAAACAGCCAGCCCAGCCCGAGCTCAGGGCAGAACTTTCACCCCTCTCTATATGAGCCTAACTAGCGCACTAAAACTCCTGATGGAAAAAGGGCATCTCAAACCCCTTGATCCTCAACCTTTTCCCGACCCACTCCCAGCCAGACATAACCCTGCCAAGTACTGTATGTACCATCGGCAGCGCGGTCATGGCACCGACCGTTGCTACCGCCTTCGTCATGAGGTCCAAAATCTCATCAATAACCGGACGATAGCTCCACCTTCAAACCCCAATGACCAAACATTTCCCACCTACCTCAATCTCATCCATACACTGCCATCCACCTATGACCCCAGCATATACATCACCCCGGCCCATCTACCCAAGCCTGAGGTGTTTACCCCAGAAAGCATGGACTTATGCATGATGGGTGCACCTGAACCCCAATCATCTCAAACCCATGAACCCACTACTTCCGAGCTGATGAGGATGATTGAAGATCTTCAAAGAACAGTGGCGGATTTAGCCTTTGGAGTTTTGGCTCCATCATCAACCACATCGCCTACCAGGGAGTTCATGTCAAAAGGCTCCCCAGTCTTGGGACGGGCTGCATTTGAGGAAGGCCAATCCCTTGGCAAAGTGGAAGCGAGTGGAAAGAACAAGGTAGGGGCGGACATGGATCCCCATGAACATCTTCTATTGGCTGTTAAGGCTTTGAAATCCGAGGGACTAAACAAAGAACAAGTGTTCGCGGTTGTCGCAAAAGCTGTGAATGACACTTTCGCTACTCAAGTTGGGGGCAGTTTGACTCAAGGGGCAAGCCGGGAGAAGGGCCGTTGTACCAAGAATATTCCTTTCAACTCTGATCCCGTGCTTGGAAGAGATCAGCAAACTAGGCCAGCACCTGCCAATCCCTTTGCTGGTGCGCCCAACAAAAATCCACAAACCCAGAAGTACCAACCCCGAGGTCAGAGGGTCTTCCATGCCCTCCACATGCCTTTATCCAAAGCTTTCCAAATCCTTGTTGGACAAGGCCATCTCAAACCCCTTGAGCCTCGGTCTCTCCCGAACCCTCTTCCGGCTACACATGATGCTACCCAGTACTGCGCATACCATCAGCAAACTGGCCATGCTACCAACAACTGCTTCCGTCTTCGCCATGAAGTACAGGATCTATTTGACAACGAGGTCATCCTTCCGCCGAGCTCAGCAAAGTCTATCGGCACTGGGTCAGTGAACTTGGGGGATAATGTTATGTGAATGGGAGATGAACCACCTGCGGGCGGCGCTCAATCAACTCCAGACGTGGGAATGGCATGCACTGTTCTGAGCAATATGCAAATACCAGTTTTGCGCTTTCTGACTTGGGTATTGGGTCAGTTTTTGTTACTTTGTTTTGAGTCAGTCTTTTGTTTTGAGTCAGTCTCTTTTGTCTTGGGTCTGTCTTGTTGTTTCGAGTCAGTCCTGTTGTATAGAAGTCAGGTGATTCCGGGGGTGTTACCTCGGGCGTCACCATTTTGTTTCACGTTTGTCTTTTTGTTTTGTTTTGAGTCTGTCTCTGCCAGGGAGCCAGTTATGCCAACAGATTTTGAACGAAACAGCAGTGATTTCCATACTCTCGCATTTGTTTCTGCCGTGTGCTAGTTGTGCCGGGATTTGAATGAAATGGCAGTGCATTCCACCTGCTCTCTTGTGCCTTGAAGCCATTGTATTGACCTAAGTTTTTCAAAACCTTTTTGAACACTGCAGTGAAAACAAAGAGGAAGGAATTCCTCGGGATTTGCAAAACTTTGATCAAATTAAGAGAAAGAGAGGCGTGCTAAGCCTTTAATGAATGAAATCATGCTTGTTAGTGTGAGTACTGAGAAGGACCCTGGCTTTGATCCAGATTGATCCTACACTGTCTTCAGCGTGAGCGATTTGTCGCTTTCTTAAAAACTTTCAAAAAAATGTTTTGCGCGGTCCTGCAAAGACATGTGTGGAATCGCTCTTGAGATTGTGCAACTTAGGATCGCTCTCAGCCTCGAGACTCGACCCCCCTTGGCTTTCAAACCTTGAACTGGCATTCAGAATGTTCAACGGTCGACCACGATGTAAGGCCTGTGTGGCCAGATTTGAAGCGGCCCTCGAACAAGAGGCACCAAAGTCAGATCAAGAAGGTCAGACCTCATCAGAAGAAGCTTGCAAGGCTAGAGCAGAAGCACCCCTCGAACTAGGGGCAAAAAATATCCGATGTGCTCGAAGAGCCAAAGGTGGATCTTTCTGCAAGTCAATACAACAGCCACTCTCCTGGATATAGAGGGCTTCAATCTCAGAACCATTTGGCATGAACTGGTTACATTTTTACCCTTTGAGAGGCTCGCTGGGCCGAAAACCCGAAAGGGCGACCCAGGCAAAAGTTAGAGCGAGACAAGAAAAATATATATACAAAAATGCAAAAAGAAAAAAAATGCAAAGATACAAAAAATGCAAAAAAAGAAAAGAAAAGAAAAATGCAAAAAGAAGAAGAAAAAGAAATGAAAAGAAAAGAAAGAAAAACAAAGCTCGCAAGGTCGAAAACCTGCAACAGGCGCCTTGGCAAAAGTTAGAGCATAAAAAGGAGAGGTTAAATACCCGAGTGTACCTTAACCCCCGAACTACGTAAGGCTTGATTCCCATCTTTGGGATACGTAGGCAACTTCATTCTGAAGTCCAGCCGTAAAACGATTCAAATTCAATTGTGTCCATGTAATGGTTTTGACCATCCTTGCCTTCTTTGTATCCAAGAGTACGGTTGCAATCATCGCTCCAAGGACTGACTACAATGCGCTGCGGTGCCGTTCAAACAAGGGGCAACTTTCCGTTGCCATTCAAATGCGTCGCAGTGCCGTTCAAACAAGGGGCAACTTTCCGTTGCCATGCAGCTCTCTTCAAGTACGGGGCAGTTTTCCTTTGGATCCGAGGTTGTGCATCTCAGGAGTAGGTTTCATGCTCGTTGAGCAAGTGGCCGTTTGCAAAAATAGTTTTTGAGAATTTTTACTGAGGTTGGCTAATTTTCTCGAAAAATCATTCTATCTTTTCCAAAACTGGACCATTTCTTGGACCCAAAAAAAAAGAAAGGAAAATTTTCAGTGCTCATAGCCTGACTTGCATGATTTCAAATCAAAAATCGAACAAGCATGTTAATCTAACTCTCATTTTGGTCAAAATTGTTTTAGTAGAAAGCAAAAACGAAACATGGTCAACATGATGAACTAGGGGCACAGTTGAGTTAGGTTCTCTGTCTTTTTCCCTTTATCAACGCACTTGCCAGAAAGGGCACTCTACTTGCCAGAAAACGGCACAACTGAAGCTAGAAAGGGCAGAAAGCTCTTACACCCTCCAAGCAGCGAAGTATCGAGCCAAGTGCGAAGCACAAACTGGAATGGGGCAAGATATTCTACTCCCTCATCTGGACAGATCTGATCACGTCCAAACTCCAAGCAGAGCATCATCAATCGATGTCAGCTATAGATTTGCTACACACCCAGTTGTAGCACAACCCCTCTGTGGGAGAAACTCACTAGTTGCGTGCAGAAGAAGAAGAATCTAACAGAATGCTAGGGGCGAGAACCCGCAACTTGCTGTTTATCCATCAACCACTCAGGGGAGGGATTGAAAAATGAGAGATTTAAGAATAGAGAGATGTGCGATGAGAGAAAAAGTAAGAAAAGGCTTTTTTTTTTTTTTTCCAGAAAAACAGAGCTTGAGGGCCGAGTGATGTGAGAATCACAAATGAGAAAGGATGAGAAACACTACCCAGTAAAACAGGCTCCCTGTGCACGTCTGAGTGTCGTGTCTTTTTGTTTTATCTCGATTCTTGTTTTGGGTCGTTTCGAGTGTTACTCGATGTGTCTAGGTTATGTGCCTTTATTTTTTTGTGTTGAGACGTTTTGGCTGTGTTCAGTTGTAGGCTCAATACTCGGTTGAGAATCCTTTTGTCATTTTCAAAAGAAAAATCATCCTGTGCTCAGAGTGCTATGCCATTCTCCACATTGGTGCAAAACAGAATTGGTTCTTTCATAAAACCGAGGTCATGTCAGAACAGTAAAACAAGGACCTATCTGAAGCTATTTAGGTTCCGGACTGCAAAGCAAAAGAAAAGAGGGAAAATTTGGAGCATCTTAGCGTGTTTCAACTCTAGCAAGATCCGAGACTGCATTCCTGGTGCACCTTCTCAGGCTTCGCCATTTCTCTGGAGTATGAGTGTGTCTCGACCCCAAGTGTAAGCCTGCTTCAAGTCAGAATGGCAGTCCAAGCAGCACCAGAGGGTTTCACATACAGTTGTTATCTCTCGCCAATATGAACAGGGTGTGCCCTTTTTGAGCTGAGTATGTTGCAAAGTCCTCTAAGAAGCAAATAAGAGGCACCAGAGTACATATTTGATGATCCTCTATTGCATAGAATATGCTTGCTTTCGATTTCGCATAGAATATGCTTTGCTAGATTCTTGCAGAGAATATGCTTGCTTTCAATATTGCATAAATTGTGCTTCCATACTTGCATAGAAAATGCCCGTATCTTTTGCATAGAAAATGCCTCCATACTTGCATAGAAGATGCATTTTATCGCACTTTCTTGTGTGTTTTGTCTCACTTGGACTGTATTGTACATCTTGTGGTTGTATCTCACTCGCACTATCTTGTGCATTGCATATCAATCACGCTGTTTAACTTATCGCACTGTTTTGTGCATTTCAACTCACTCGCGCTGTTTAGCGTATCGCGCTGTTTAGTGCATTTCAAATCACTCGCGCTATTTTGCGCACCACAATCGCACTATTTTGTGCAGCTTTTATCATTCGCGCTACTTTGCGCACTTCCATCGCACTGTTTTGTGCAGTTTACATTCGCGCTATTTTGCGCACCGCACTGTTTTGTGCAGTTTATCACTCGCGCTGTTTAGCGTATCGCGCTGTTTAGTGCATTTCAAAGCAATCGCGCTGTTTAGCGTATCGCACTATCTTGTGCATTTCAAATCACTCGCGCTATTTTGCGCACCTGAATTGCACTGTTTTGTGCAGTTTATCATTCGCACTATCTTGTGCATTTCAAATCACTCGCGCTATTTTGCGCACCTGAATCGCACTGTTTTGTGCAGTTTATCATTCGCACTATCTTGTGCATTTCAAATCACTCGCGCTATTTTGCGCACCTGAATCGCACTGTTTTGTGCAGTTAATCATTCGCACTATCTTGTGCATTTCAAATCACTCGCGCTATTTTGCGCACCTGAATCGCACTGTTTTGTGCAGTTTATCATTCGCACTATCTTGTGCATTTCAAATCACTCGCGCTATTTTGCGCACCTGAATCGCACTGTTTTGTGCAGTTTATCATTCGCACTGTCTTGCGCATTACATTCATCGCGCTATTTTGCGCACCTCAATCGCACTGTCCTATGCTTTGCATGTCACATCGCACTATTTTGTGCATTGTATTACTCGCGCTATTTTTGCGCATCGCACTATTTTGTGCAAATTACTTGCATTGTGCATGCATTTTATCGTGCTATCTTGCGCATCTCACCTGCACTTGTTAGTGCGTCGCATCGCGCTATCTTGCGCACCTTACCTGTATCACACTGCTCGATGCATTCACTCGTCGACACTGCGTGTGTCAAACTTTCGGAACCACATGAATCACATTGAATATATGTTGTTAGCATACTGTTCTTGTTGAATTTCTCTCTTTTGCAGGCACGATATTGTATGTACGGTTCATTTGAGGCTGGTGCGACCAGACGAATCGCGCAGGTATCGTATCTTCTCCGTGTGAGACGCGACGAGAATTGAATGATTCTCCGCATTCCTAACTGCATGAAATGTAGTTGTTGCTTTGCATTCTTGCTTAAAACTGTTGCATCTATTTGCGAATACTTGCCTCATTACAGCTTGCTGCATTTGCATGATCATTTGGCTCTGTGCATGTCGCTTTGCATTTTGCCCCTGCCTGCGGGCATGCCTGCGGGCACACATATCTCTGCTTATCTTGTTTGATTGTCTAAGTCTTCGGCCTTGTCAAAAATGGGTCGTCTCTGGGCTTTGACATTCACTCCCGTCATTTCTTGACTTCCGAGTTCTGTCAAAGAGGGGCAACTGTAGACACCCCATTTTTGACCGACCTTAAGACTCAGACGTCACCGATTGAGCGCTCGGTGATGTTGCATATTGTGCTCGTTCAGAAGTCTCAGAGTCGCGGCCGTGCGCCCAGCCTCCGGACTTCCGAACTCTCTTTTGTGCCTTGCCTCGGTTTGCGAACCAGACTCGGTTTTCTCTATTTTCTTTCCTGAGGGGGGGGAGAGGTCCAGTAGACCATCTCTCAGTGGCTGTGGGCTACATTTCGTGCCTGTAGGCCATTTTGCCCATTTCGGAGCCCGGTCCCCGGTTTTCGGAGCCGTCAGGCCGTGTGCCTCGGTTCGGGACCACCCAACCATCTCCGATTCCTCCGGTTTTTGGCATGCATCTCATTTACTCCCTTTTGAGGGACACTGGTGTCTTAGATACCCACTTCGTGGCCAAACACCACTTTCGGTGCTTAATGGCCGGTTTTCGGGACCCCGAACTGCGTGTTTTGGCCCCCGAGCATTCGTTTTGCATCGGTTTTTGTTCATTTTTGGCAGGTACCTCTGTTTTATCATAACGAGGGACACTGGGGTCTCAGATACCCACTTCATGGCCAAACACCACTTTCGGTGCTTAACGGCCGGTTTTCGGGACCTCGAACTGCGTGTTTTGGCCCCCGAGCATTCGTTTTGCATCGGTTTTTGTTCATTTTTGGCAGGTACCTCTGTTTCATCACTAGGAAGATCACTGGAGGGTGGGAGGCCAGCAGCAACCAGTTCTGCTCCTCCGACGCCCCCTGGCTCCCGTTTTTCTCACTTCCGGGCTAATGTTGAACACCCTAGGGCCATTTTCTTCGAGCCAAAACCACATATTTGTGTTGTACACACATGGGAGGGCCCTAAAAACACATGGCCGGCCATTAATTCTTTTTTTCATTTTGAAACCCCTCTTTAAAGTGGGTTGTTCTCTTTCCTGGTTCACAGTTGCCAATTTTCAACCACAGGGTTGTGTTGAGCACACATGGGAGGACCCTAATATGCTATGGCCGGCCATTAATTCAACTTTCCATTTTTGCCCCTTGGCCGGCCGGCCATAGGGGGTGGCCGGCCGGCCACCTGCCATAAAAATGCCTAGCCGGCCTGCTTCCTTGGGATGTGTGCATTCTAGCTGCGTCTCGGTTTTTCCCCGAAAATATCTCTATCCGGGGACTCTTTTTGGAGGGAAATAAGAGCTCATTTCCCTCCATTTGGCCAAGGATTCCTCTCTCCCTCTCTTACACACATTAGTGTCCTCCCAACTCAAGAGAAGAAGCCACAAGCTTTGATTGGAGCATACATATACATACAACTCCATTTTCTTCAAGTTTTGGGGCCATTTCTTCATCATCTCCAAGCCCTATCATCACAACTCCATTCCAGCAGCTAGGAGAGCTTTCCAGCAGCTAGGAGGCATCCATTCTTCAAGCAAAAGGGAGCCAAGACTTGTCTACAAGGGTAAGGCTCCATTTCTCTCTTTTGCAGCACTTTCTTGTCTCATTTCTTAAGCCTATTTGCTTATTGTTTTGGGCTCCGACCAGAACTGAAATGGGCCTTGTTTTGAGCTATTCTTCATGTTTGTTCAAGGGCTCAACCTTGTTTGAGCCCTCCATTTGGCACTTGCTTCAATATCATCTTATATGCCATTTTTTTGCATGAAATTTCTAGCCTATGAGTGATCTGTTTTCGAGCATGATGTAAAATTTAAGAGGGCTTATTTTGAGCCCCTCTTCAACATTGAAGAAGGGCTCAACCATTTTTGGGCCCCCTATCTTGCACTTACTTCACAATTCCTCCAATTTACCATAAATTTGCATGATTTTTTTGGCCTACATGTAAATTGTTTCGGAGCATATCATGAACTGTGAATAGGCTTATTTTGTGTCCCTCTACAACATTGTAGAAGGGATCAACTTTATTGGGGGTCTCCATGTTATACTTGTCATTATACCCCTCTTTGACCCCCATTTTTGCATGCTTTTTTAAGCTTATCTAGCTTTTGTTTTCGGCCATCATCAGAGCTGGAAAGAGTCATATTTTGATCTTCTTGACATATTTCATTAAGGGTCTTTGCTGGTTTGATGAATGTTTGGGGTACCTCATGTTATAGCCTTACGTATCCTAGTTCTTGCATGACATTTTTAGCATGTTTGCATACTGAGTTGGGGGATGTCATCTACTGTAAATGTTCATATTTTTAGTCCCTCATCAGTGTTGTAGAAGGGTATTTTGCTGTTTGGGCATTGCATATACCACTTACTTCATTATTCCCCCTTTTTTCCCCCATTTTTGCATGCTGTTTTTTGCCCCATCTATGATTGTTGTTTGGCCCTGCTTTGTACTGGAAAAATGCTAGTTTAAGGACTGCCTAGCATCTGTCTTTACACTCCATGTCCATATTGTGCATGTTCGACATAGCTGTAGGCCATTCCATTGCATTTCGGGACTTATTTCGGGCATCGGGTGTAATTTTGCTATGATTCGGGGGCTGTTTTGCATCATTTGGGCTGCTGAAATTTGCATGTTCCATATTCCATATGCCATGTCTCATTTTGCATGTCATTCCATGCCTTCGGGCCATTTCTCGGTTTGGGCACGCACTTCGAGACATCTCTTTTTTCATCCGACGGCATCCTATGTGAGTGCGGCTGAGGCCCTCTCATGTTGGTGTAAGCCCTCATCTCGTTTTGTATGTCATTCCATGCCTTCGGGCCATTTCTCGGTTTGCGTGCCCGTGTGCACGCATTTCGAGACATCTCATTTTTCATCTCTTGGCCTCCTATGTGAGTGTGACTGAGGTTCACTCGTGTTGGTGTAAGCCCATACGGCATTGCGTATGCCATTGCCTCGGTTTGCGTGCCCGTGGGCACGCATTTCGAGACATCTCATTTTAGTCTCATTGTATATCATATTTCAGGCCATTTCATGCCTTTATGTCATTGTCTCGGTTTGCGTGCCCGGGTGCACGCATTTCGAGGCGCTTCATTTTCATCCGACGGCCTCTTATGTGAGTGTGGCTGAGGTCCACTCGTGTTAGTGTAAGTCCAATTTGCATTGCGTATTGCCATTTCATGCCTTAGGATCATTGCCTCGGTTTGCGTGCCCGCGTGCACGCATTTCGAGGCATCTCATTTTCATAGCATTGTGTATGTTAGGATTGTATATTAGCTGCATTTCATGCATATTGCATCGCGTTCGGGATAGGAGTTAGCCCGGGCACGAGAAACGAGGCGCGTTTTGTACTCCGAGTAACGGAATGTGTCTCAATTCCCAAGTCACCGACACTCCGGATTATCCGTGATGGAGTTAGGTTTTCTTGTAGCATTCATACGCATTCATCCTATATTGAGTTGTGCAATTCGGCTCCTCGGCCATCATGCATCGAGATGCGTGATTGGTGGCACGAGGATCGAGGCATGCATATATTTGTGAAATACATTGCTATGCCCCTTTCCTGCTCTCTGTTGCAGCAAAATGAAGAATCAGCAACTTTTCAGAGTCTGGCACGCATTTCGAGAAACATTGCAAACAGAGGCTAATTGGGGGCATCCCAGTGGATTTCCGCGCAAGGCAGCCCAAACATACATCATTCATCAGAATCAAGGCAGCCCCTGGCTTGCATGCCAGTTTTACATTTTTCTTATTTAATTTATTAATTAATTAGGAATTTGTATATTATTCGGACTGTAATATTTGGACTGTATTATTCTTTCATTTGGGACTGTATATTTATTCGGACCCTCTGCGCGAGGGCATAACTGTAATAAGTGTGGGTGTGTGTGATGTATGTCTTCCAACCCCACGTCTTTCTTCCCTTTTATTTACCCGCTTATGATGGTTAGATATAGGACATATTTCAATTAGCATACAGTATGATAGCATGTTTGCATCATTCATCTGTTTTGCACGCACCGGGCTCGGCGCATCATACAAACTGCATTCGTATTTCAATTCCTAATTGAATACGTGTTAGTTGTAGCATCATCATATGCCATGTTTAGAATAGCCGAGCCTATTATAATTGTATTTTTGCATGTGTTGCATTAGGCATTTCTGTATACTTAGGATCATGCATGATTTCTAATGTAGTTTCTGTTTTGGCTTGGAGTACTCGGTAAGTTTTATGCTTTAGCATCCTTGCATGCGTGTGAGTGTTGCCATGAATAGCATGCTTGCCATGAGGCTATTTGTTTATATGATATAACTGCCTGAATGCCTGTGGGTGGATGTTGTGTTATTTGGATTGGGACAATTCATCAAATGTTTGTTTTAAGCCCACTAGATAGTGGCAACACCATGTTTTCTAAAGCCCACCCGAGGGTGGCAAAATCTGCATCTTAAGCCTACCTGCGGGTAGCAAACCATCCTTCAAACAAACAAACATGAAATGTTTTGTTCCAATTCAGACGACTCAGTCTATACTTGTATGTTGTGCGCATCACATAGAAACCTAGGCTAATAACCGGAATAAGAACACACAATGTTTTCAAAAACAGATATCATGGTTAGTAGAGGCCGGTCTTTAACCGGGCGAGAGGGGGTGCTCACGAAGTGACCTTCCCCAATCGTACCCAAGTTCCCGAGCTGAGGCAACTTTGGTGATGACGGACATGTGGCCTTTGGCACCGAGTCAGGGTTTCCTAAATTTTCCATTAAAAAATATTTAGGTGGCGACTCTGTATCTGGCAAAGCAGTCCATGTTTGGCACTTCTTTCAAAAAATCTGTTTTCAAAACGATTTGCCGGATTTGGACTCTTTGGTTCGAGATTTAGAACCGTGACATTTGAGTCCTTCGAACTGTAGTGACCCAATATCGAACCAGAACGGGGGGGACTCGCACTTCTGCCCCCGGGATGCGTTCGGGGACGTCTACAATTATAACTTGGTATCAGTGCGTATCGGGTTTAAATACTTTGGGTATGTGGGAAAAGGTTATTACCACAATGGGTTTGTCTTGCTTAGTTGTGATGTTAGTATGCATTGTATACTTATGTGATAACATGCTTATATGATTATATGGGTATGAGATTTAGTTCCTAAGATATTGATTCGGTCTTTGGTTTTCTGGTAGTCTTATTAGAAGAGCACTTGATCATTGCTGTTTCTAATTAGAACTCTAGCAACGCCACGAGATGGTCATTATCTAGGAAGGAAATTTGTATGTGTTTATGTGATTACGTGCTTATATGGAGTGATTTACTATTGTCCATCGCATTAGAACGTGAGTGAGTTGGCTTTGGTACATTTGTAAATGTGCTAATACCTTTTGTTATCTCTATTAGGATGTTAGAACGTGGACGTAGCGGTGGTAGGCGTGGTAGGCCTAGGAGGCACGAGATGCCTCTACGAAATGATATTTCGACATTGGAAGAAGGGATTGGTCAGGCCAATGTGGCTGAACCGATTGGGGAACAGGCCATGGGCGCCTTGGCCTGCGAAATGACCGGAGCTTTGCGGGAATCTATGGACATTCTCATGGCTGAGAATCAAGTCCAGACCCAAGTCGCTTAGGCAGGGCCATCTTTTCTGAAAAAGGAGTTTTTCTGGTCAAATCCCGATGAGTTTTTGGATGATCCCAAAGAGCCATTGAAAGCGGATGAGTGGCTAAAGCAAATGGTAAAGACATTTGAGATGTTCGGCATCGAAGACGAATGTTTGAGAGTGACCTTGGCGTCCTTCCAGTTGAAGGGAGACACGGGTCAATGGTGAAAGTATGCGCGAGGGTGCAGTGGAGAGACTTGGGAGACTTTTGTCGACGCCTTCCAAGACAAGTTTTTGCCCCCCTTATTAGGGAGAAGTTGAGAGACTAGTTCTCTAAGTTGGTGCAATTGAACACACCAGTGGCCGAGTTTGAGGCCACATTCACCAGTTTGTCGAGGTTTGCATCGGAACTCGTGGCAACTGAGGAACGCCGTTGTCTAGAGTTCGAGAAGCGGTTGAGGACCGAGCACATATTTAGAGTGGCCGGATCTATGATTAGAGATTATGGGTGCCTTGTGGAGGTGGCGGCCCATCTTAAGACTATCATGCAGGTGGAGAATGAGAGGGTGAGGGGCTCCAAGAGGAGTTAGGATAATTAGGGGGATAGTAAGAGGTAGAGGGGTTCTAACCCCAGTCGTCCTAGGGAGCTCAGTCGAGGTCCACTTTTCCAGTATCGAGTTCGGGTTCTGGAAGAGGTGGTTAGGGAGACATCATTTGTTTCAAATGTGGTCAATTGGGCCACTAGTCTCCAGCTTACTTGCAGAGAGGGAGAGGGCAGTGAGCAACATCGTCTTTGGCTCGCTCTTAGGGCTAGAGGCCAGCCGCTCACTTATTATCAGTGTGGATAGGCGGGGCACATAAAGAGGTTTTGTCCACAATTGGGTGCATATTTGGTTCAAGGCAAACATAGAGCCATCAGCCTGCACAGTCAGCACAGGCCTCGAGGGCCAATCAGGGAGCCTTTTCGGCTTAGTCAGTAAACTAGGCATATACTCCAAGGGTGAGCAGGTTGAGTAGAGGCCTACGGGGCATGTGTATGCTGTTACAGCGCCGGATCTTGTACTAGCACCTTCTGTGGTGAGAAGTACCTTCTTGTTTTGCAATTCAGTTGCTAATGTGTTAATTGATACGGGTGCATCCCATTCTTTTATCTCGTCTGCATTTGCATTTATTTTGGGGTTGGAGTTGGCACAGTTAGCATCTCCTGTTTGTGTAGAGTCACCCATTGGTGGTGAAGTTATCCTGGAACAGGGGTGTCGGGGTTGTGACATTGAGGTTGCCTTTTTCATTTGTATTGCTTGATATGTCTAGTTTTGATGTCATCTTGGGTATGGACTTGTTATCCTCATATCTACCGTCAGAGGGTTACTGTATGTACTTCGAGCGGCCACTATTTTTACTTCTTGGGGAACCGGGTGGATAGAGTCTTATCACTGGTATATGATCCGCGTGGGTGGAGTGAACTTAGTTGCCTTCTTGCTAGCTTCCTGAGTGGTGAGTGTAATGAAATCCAAGTGGCATTGCCAAGGATAGTTTGTGAATACCCGGATGTCTTTCTAGATGATCTCATTAGTTTACCATCTCACCGAGAGATCGAGTTCTCTATTGATTTAGTGCCTGGCACGTCATCGATTTCTATGGCACCGTATCAGTTTGCACCTGCTGAGTTGAGTGAGTTGAAGATTCAACTCCAAGAATTGTTGGATAAGGGTTTTATCCGCTCTAGTATTTCGCCTTAGGGAGCACCGACCCTTTTTGCTAAAAAGAAAGATGGTGCGTTGCAACTTTGTATAGATTACCGGAAGTTGAATAGGGTAACTGTTAAGAACAAATACCCAATGCCTTGTACAGATGATTTGTTTGATCAGTTGAAGAGGCCTTGTTACTTCTTTAAAATAGACCTGAGATCGGGTTATCACCAGTTGAGGCTAAGGGAGGAGGATATCCCAAAGACGGCATTCTGTACGCGGTATGGCTATTATGAGTTTCTAGTGATACCTTTTGGGTTGACCAATGCACCAGTTGTGTTTATGAATTTGATGAACCAGATCTTCCATGAGTTCCTAGACCGTTTTGTGGTCATCTTTATGGACGACATTTTGATTTACTCACCCTCTGAGGAGGAGCGTGAAGAACACTTATGAGTAGTGCTCGAGTTGCTTAGAGCCCACAAGTTGTATGCTAAGTTTGGGAAATATGAATTCTGGCTGAGAGAAGTTAAGTTGTTAGGCCATGTGGTATCTGGGGAATGGATGATTGTAAATTCATCTAAGATAGAGGCAGTGCAAGATTGGGCACAACCTAAGAATGCTTTTGAGATCCATAGTTTCCTGGGGTTAGCCAGGTATTATCGGAGGTTTGTGAAGGATTTTTCTAGTCTAGTCTCATCATTGACTAGATTGATGAGGAAATGGGTCAAATTTGTGTGGAATCAGACTTGTGAGAAGTCATTTCAAGAGCTTAAGGTTAGACTTACCACTGTTCCAGTCTTGATTATTCTGGAGAGGAGTTTGGGTTATTCAGTTTATTGTGATGCTTCGCGGAAAGGTTTGGATGGTGTTTTGATGCAAGAGGGGAAGGTAGTAGCCCATGGTTCACAGCAATTGAAAACACACGAGAGGAACTAACCTACTCACGATCTAGAGTTAGCGGCGGTGATCTTTGCCTTAAAAATTTGGAGACACTATCTGTATGGTGAGCGATTCAAGGTGTTTTTCAATCACAAGAGTTTGAAATATCTATTTACACAAAAGGATCTGAATTTGAAACAGAGGAGGTGGATGGAGTTCATTGAGGATTACGATTTTGAGTTGCATTATCACCCGGGAAAGGAAAATGTTGTAGCCAATGCCTTGAGTAAAAAATCTGTTAGCAATATGGCTTGTATTGCCATCCGGGAGTGGGAGATGCTGGGTGCTCTTGGAGAGTTTGACTTGCATCTTGGCGAGTTCGTTGAATTTGCGATCTTGTCTACGGTAGTTGCCCAACCTACACTTGTGAACTAAGTGTTAGAAACGCAGAAGGGTGACCTTGAAGTAGAAACCCTCCGGGAGAAAATCTCCAATGGGAAGGTAGAAAGAGGCTTGAGCGTGTATTCCAACTTGAGTATGAGATACCATGACCGTTTGTTTGTGCTGGAGTCCTGTTGAGATGAAGTACTCTAAGAGTTTCACCATTCGCGTCTTGTGGTGCATTCGGGAGGCACAAAGATGTATCATGACCTTAGTCGCTAGTTTTGGTTGAAAGGTATGAAGAAGAATGTAGCCGTGTTTGTGTCGAAGTGCCTTACTTGTCAGTAAGTGAAGGCCGAGCATCAAAGGCCAGCTGGTTTGTTGCAACCCTTGCCTATAGCTAAGTGGAAGTGAGAACATGGCATGATGGATTTTGTCATGGGTCTTCCTAGAACTCAACGGAGCAGTGATGCCATTTGGGTAGTAGTTGACCAGTTGACCAAATCGGCGCACTTTATAACTCTGCGTGTGAGTGATTCAATTGACTATCTTGCCGACTTGTATATCAAGGACATAGTGAGGTTGCATGGGGTTCCTGTGACGATTGTTTCAGATAGAGATCCGCGTTTCACAACTCGGTTGTGACAAAGCTTGTAGAGTGCCTTGGGCTCTAGATTGACCTTTAGCACTGCGTATCACCTTCAGACTGACGTGCAGTCCGAGCGTACTATTCAGATTCTTGAGGATATGCTTCAAGGTTGTGTCCTTGACTTCAAGGGTTTGTGGGAGTGACATTTGCCCTTAGTAGAGTTTTCCTATAACAATAGCTTCCAATTGAGTATTGACATGGCACCATTTTAGGCCTTGTACGGCCAACCGTGTAGATCCCCTGTGTGTTGGGCCGATGTGGGTGATACATCTTTGTTGGGTCCAGAGTTAGTTCAGAAAATGACGGAGAAAGTGGCACTTATCCGTAAGAGGTTGGTTACGGCTCACAGTCGTCAGAAAAGTTATACCGACCGTAAGAGGAGACCCTTGTCTTTTGAGGTGGAAGACCATTTGTTCTTGAAGATATCACCTAGGCGGGGTTTGATGAGATTTGGGAAAAGTGGGAAGTTGTCCCCTCGATTTATTGGGCCTTTTGATATCCTTGAGCGGGTCGGAGAGGTTGCTTACTGTTTGGCGTTGCCTCCACAACTTTTCGAGGTTAATAACGTGTTACATATTAGCATGCTTTGGAAGTATGAGCGGGATCCATCGCATGTGTTGGATTGGACTGACCTAGAGGTAGATGAGGATGCCTCATGTGAGGAGAGACTGGTGAAGGTCTTGGATACTCGGAGACCAAGTCTTGCGAAGCAAGACGATTTCCTTAGTTAAGGTTTTATGGAAACATCACGGGATTGAGGAAGCAACTTGGGAGCGTGAAATGGAAGTCCGAGAGAAATATCCGAACTTATTTGTTGGTGTTTGAACATATATTGAGAATTTGATTATGTTAATGAAATGTAAAAGCATTATGTATGTTTAAATATGAGAACATTGTATATGTTGAATATGTTTTGGAGATGCAGGCTTAGTATGAACATTGTATTTGTTGTTTAAGTTTTGGAAATGTGAGTTTATCATGAACATTGAATATGTTTTGGAAATATGGAATATATATTAAAATTGGTTAAAACTACGAGAAATGTACATTGGAAATATATGTTGAGATGTATATTGAGACTCGTTCATCATGTAACGGGATTGAATGACCAGTAGATGGGTCATGGTGTCAAAAGTTGATTTGTAATCATAGTGGAAATTTATTTAAAATATGGTTTTGAAATATGATTTGTAATTTCGAGGACGAAATTCTTTAAGGGGGGAGGTTATAGCTACTCTAGTTTTGACCCGACATTTTATTATGTTCCGGACTCGGGTTTCATGGTTCAATGTTGTTGTCCATCTCTTATTCTCCTTGTTGTTCCTTGGATTGGTCATTTGGATTGTAGTTGTGTATTTGGAATAGGTTGGTTACTTGTTTTTCCAAACCTTTGTTGCCTATATTTTTGCTCCTCCGCTCAAGCAGCCATTCTTGCACTCGAGCGGGCTTTGCAATTATTGCTCCTTCGCTCAAGCGGCACTTCTCGTGCTTGAGCGAGCTTTGTGAACTCTCAGTACTCTACAGGTCTGCAAAACTACTGGGAGAGTATTTTCTACGCTCGAGCGACATTTCCTATGCTCGAGCGGGTAGGCGCTCGAGCGGCCTTTCTTGCGTTCGAGCGTTGGTTTGTTGTCTGCAAAACTACTAGATGTGTGTTTTCTACACTTGAGTGTCACTTCTTATGCTTGAGCAGTAAGTGTCTTGTTCATTGTGTCTTGGTGCTCAAGCGGCCTTTCTTGCACTTGAGCGGAACAACTTTTTGTGTCTGACGCTCGAGCGTCAACTTTTACATTCGAGCGGACTGTGCGTATATCAGATGGCGAAAATGACTTTTTACATCACTTTTTCAGATCTTTTCTCCCTAAAACCTAAAGTTGAGACTCTCTTTCTAAAACACCCACTCTATCTGCATTTTCACCTAGTTCTAGTGATTTCTTCACCTTAATCCCTTTGTTAAAAAGGTAGACCATTACAAGATCTCCATTTTGATCCGGATAAGTTAGGTTTGGGCATCTTTGAAGTTTCACTCTTGCTTAGCTCGTCTTCTCCTTTTGAGTTAGGGATTTTCTGCACTTTCATATGATTTTTAGCTTAGTTATTTGTCATTGTGTAACAATGGTGAGATTTGGGAGTAGTTTGAGTAAACTTAGGGTTTGGGTGTGAAATAAAAAAAGGGATTTCTAAGTGAATTTGGAATAAATGGTTATGGGGTTGAATGTGAGGTTGTATTGTGGCCAAATACTTGACTTGGGCCATTTGAGTTGATATTTGGAAGAATGAGAGTTTTGCCCTAAATAGGTCAAATTGTTATTTTGTATAAGTAATTGAAATTGATAATTGTAATGTGAAATTGGATAATTGTTGATGTGAATGGTGGAGTTGGACATGTGTTGTCTCTCACCCATGGAAATTTGAATAATATATCTATTGAGAAGATTGTGTATCTGTTTAGAAATATCTGTGTTGGGCTATCAGTGGAGGATAGCTATGATTGTTGTAGAAAATGCATAAGGATTAGGTAAATTGAAACTAATCTATTGTTGGTCGTCATTGAATATGACTATGATTTATATACATTGTATACGTATGATTGTTTAGGAAGAGAAACGAGATGTGCTCAATTGTTTGGGAGGAGATAGGGGATGGACTCCATTGAAATTAAGTTGGCCGGAGTGTCTAGGGTGAAAGTTCTGAAATCTTGTGTATACATGGGTGCCGATCCCGCGGATGAAATTTCTATAAAATGGCAGATTTGAAGTGTTTCTGTGGTATTGTATTGAATTGGAAGACCACTAAGTTGTAGCCTCTGTGGGGTTGTTGAAAGATAATGAAATTTACTCATGAATTGAGAAGAATAAATGAACTTGAAATGAATTGAAGGAAAATGAATTGAAATATGAACTCTGGTGTTTTACGGTTATATAAAATGTGGATATTTTGTCACTAGAATTGTATATGCACATTGTACTAATATTTTTGTTAAATCTCATATATTGTGTTAGATTGTTCTTTCTGGGCTTTGGCTCACCCTATTTGGGAAAACTATTTTCAGGTGTTGGTGACATACCCCTGCCAAGGCAATAGGTTCGAGGGACTTTTGGGGGCAAGAGCTTCTTTATTTTGTTTTATTCTTTTGTATAGCCAACGGCTTAAATTGTATTGAGATAGGCTCACTTTTGTGTAACCAAGCAGTGACTTGGAAAGATGTAAGCCTATAGGGCAGATGACTATATGTTTAGTTTTAATTCTCTTAGCATTGCAACACATGCTGTAGATTCATGATGAATATTTGTGAATGTATATCGCATGTGTTAATTTTTGTAAATGAACTCTGATGAATGAAAGTATCTTATTTCTATTATTCTTCCGCTTATGAGTTGGTTTTATTATATTATTTTGGGAGCATTACACACTATGGTACACACCTCTTTAAAGGGTGTGTAAACTACAAGAATTTACATTTTTCCCGACCAATTTTGCCGACTAAATAAAATTTAGTCGCAAAAAGTTTTCATTTGGCAACTAAATAAAAATTTGGTAGGTAAAGGTTTGGAGTTTGGCCGACTAATATTTTTCAGTTGCCAAAATATAATTTTTTTGTGACTAAAATTGAAATTTGGTTGGCAAAAGTCGAAGAGGGAAGACCACAAAAAAAAATAGGAATGGAAAAATTTTTAGCGACTAAAATATTTTGGTCGTAGATAATAAAACTACGCCATTTTAATTGTTATTGAACTATTTTGGTTGTAGATAAAAAAAATTTAGTCGTCATATACTAATTTTTCCAGACAAAAAAAAAAAAAATAGTCGCCAAATTGGTACTTTTGGCAATTAACATTTTAGTCGCCGTTACTTAAGATTTGGCTACCAAATAGTTTAGTCGTTATAAATAAAGATTTTCCGACAAAAAGTGAATTTAGTTGCTAAAGGTGTAAAATTTTAGTGATATAGATTGGTGCTCAGAGCTGAAGTAGAAAAGGAATGCAAATAGTTTCAAATCTCTCTCTCTCTCTCTCTCTCTCTCTCTCTCTCTCTCTCTCTCTCTCACAGAGAATCTCAGGAACCACCAAACCTCACTTCCTCACTGCAGTCGCTTACCACCATAAAACATACCTATGTTGCACATCGCCATAGCCACTGCCACCGTTTTCGCTATAATACTAGGCTCTCTCTCTCTCTCTCTCTCTCTCTCTCTCCCCCCCCCCCTCCCCCCATTTCTCACTTTTGCTCGAGGATTTGATATTCTTCCTCTATTTGCCCCATTTCTCACTCTTGCTCTAGGGTTTAATATTCTTCCTCTATTTTCCCATTTCCCACTCTTACTCTAGGCTTTGAAATGATTTATTCAGTTTAATTTTGTGTTGATTTCTTAAATGGGTTTAGTTTAATTGGTTTGATTTCTAGAGTTTTATGGGTTTGATGTTGATTTCATAACTTCTTGATTCATTTTACTGGGTTTGTGTTTATTCTTCTGTGAAATTTCAAAACTCTTTGCTTCAGATTCTAATTCTTAAGTTGATGGTTGGTGCTATCTTTTGTGTGTCTCAAAAGGTTATATTGTAACCCAGAATCAGGAAATCTCACACAATATTCATATTACTTGAATTTCAGATGCTATAGTTTTTGTTTTGGACTGACCTTACTTGTTAACATTATGCAGGCATATATGTATGGGTTCTTTAAGAACAAGCGCATTGTCCTTTACGACACTTTGATTCAGTAGGTTTGGATGCTTATCTTGTTTGAAATTAGGATATTTGTTTCCCCAATTTGCATCCATTTGTGAATTGTTGGACTTCTCATTGTGATTGTTTTATCTTCTCATTTTAGTTTTTGTTATGTAAGAAAAAATAGGACATTGACATGGTTGTGGTTGAAATTCTACAAAAGAACAAACATAAACCCAAAATTGTTTCTCTGGAAACATTACTCTTTATTTGCACTTTGTATATATGGATGAAGCCTTCTATTTTTGTAGCAATATTAGGTTTATGTAATGTCTTATTTGTATTGAATCCAAAGCTACTTTGCTAGTTTCTTAATAAATTGGTGTATTTGATTCATATGTCTATTACTTTATTTTTTTTTATCTTGATGCATTATTGTTCATGTATTCACTGACTCAAGCCCATATTTAACTAACTGAAGCCTAGTCTCCTCTGTTAGCAAAATTCAATGTGAACCTTATCTTGGCCCATTGTTTTAGATTTGTTCCCAAATTTTTGTTCCATGAACTGGGCCACTGGAAACTTAATCATACAATGTACTCTTTCATTGTTGTTCAGGTATGCTGCAATTGTTATTAAGCAAATGAATGTTTCAAAATGATTTGTTATGGAAGCAGAATGATTTGTGGAGCAAACTTAAGCAAACTTGGAAACAGAATGATTTGTTTCATTATAGGCCAAATATTATTTGGAAACAGAATCAACACCTTTTACTAGAACTTATGTAACTAAATCTAACTAAATACTAATAATAATATTCTACCAATTACATTTGTGGGACAAAAAGGTCTTCGGTGCATGGCAGGATTTCCTTTTGATGCTATCTTAATGTTTCTTATTAAAAAATAGTTCTTTGAGTTTAGTAGTATGCATTCCACCAATTTTTACATTATGGTTTATAATTTATTTTATCTGAATAGAGATATGGTAGAAAATATTCAGATAGTGGCCATCAAGTTGCTGGCTTGAAAACATTGAAGATTGCCACTAATAAGTTTGAAGGATTTGGGCACAGGGGAATGCTTTTACTTCTCATTTTTTTCTCATATGCTCATGGATCGAATTTTATTTTATTAAGTTATTGTTATTTAAGAGTTATCTTTGGGCTTTGCCTCTTGGGTTTCGATATCCTTAATGCTAATACCATTAAAAATGGTTGCCTAATAACTTAGGCTGCTAGATAATTTTCCCAACAAGATTATCCCATTTTTGACCTGTGTAAAATTGGGTTTGGTAAAAGAAATTCAAGCAAACAATTTGTATCAAAGTTTTTTTCATCATAAGAATCATGTTTGGTGGTATGAGGTGCATGTTGATTACTAATCAATTTCTTCTTTAATATGTTATCTTTATGTTAAAAAAGACAATTCTTTCCTGTAATTGTTTATCGTAATTATTTTTGATCTTATTTGATCTTTTATTGCTCTTACTAAACATTGGCATATGTGACAATGTCAAAAATTGAATTTGCATTTCGGGTACCTTGTGGTTTTTTTCTACTGATGATGCCTTTAATTGTTGTTGTTGTTAGCTTTGAGATGGAGCTTTCTTGAGTTCGAACTTTGTCTTATTCTTGTACCCCATTGCAGATTCTCACATTCTTGAAATTTGGAGGATACACTTTTGTGAGGAACTCGAAGGATCTGTTTCAGAGTTTTCGATTTGACACACGACCAGTCCTCATTGGACTGATCATTTTCCAAGTATTTATTCATCAAATAATACATGTCACGGAGGAATGCTGCATGTGCATGAGTTGAGCACATTATAACACTTGACTTCTTGTCAAAATCTGTGGGTTTGTTTGTTGAATTTTTAGAACTTGTATTGTAAAAATTTTAAAAATAAAATAAAATTTAGTTTGACAAAATAAACACAAAGAAAAGATACTTTTGAATCCTAAAATGTCTCAAAACTCCTTCTTTTCCTCAGATTTAGAATGCCTTGCTTTCCTCAGATTCTGGAAATCTAAATTGAGCAAAGAGGGTGATATTTTGAATTCAACTAATGATTGACATTAATCTGTGTTACTTATATCATTATTTGCAATGTAGCAAATTCTAATGACTACCAAAGATACGAAAACACCTAGAAGTTACAAAGTTGAAGATTTCTATACTTGTGAGAATATTTTTGAGCTTTCCTGCTCTAGAAATTTTCTGGTCAAATGAAATTTGAGACACCCTTTATGCCTTTATTTTTTGAAAGTCTAGAAAATAGTGGCAGTATTTTTGTTGATTTTGAAAGCAAAGAGACAAGTAAAAGATACAAGAAAATGCACATATCATTATTCTTATTTTTTTGATACAATATTATAATCCTTCAAAGTACAAGTACTTTAGCTCTCAAATTAGTTGTTTTTGTTTAGGGGTTGCATTTTCTTGAAATCATAGTATTCTTAAGATTGGTTTGATCGCTGCTAGTTTGGTTTGTTCTTTATTTTGAAGGATGGCATTTGGGGGACAAAATTGGAAATAGCCCCCAAACAGCCCTGAGATCATTAGAGTCACCTCGGACTAGATTAAACAAATTTGTGAGACCAAGCGGCGCATCGATAGGACACATGGTTAGCAAATTGGACACAAAAATGTGAGAGAAAAAGACGAAAATGGGCCATTTGGGGACGAAAATGGGCCGTTTAGGGGCGAAAATTGGAAACAGCCCCCAAACAGCTCTGAGATGATAACAGTCATCTCAGAGTAGATTAAACAAACTTGTGAGAGCAAGCGTCGCGTCGATAGGACGCACGGTTAGAGACTTAGACAACAAAATGTGAGCAAAAGGAGAAACGGGCCGTTTAGGGGCAAAAATTAAAAACAGCTCCTAAACAGCCCCAAGATCATAACAGGAACCTCGTCCTTGATTAAACAAACTATTGAGAGCAAGTGGTGCGTTCATAGGACGCACGGTTAGAGATTTAGACAAGAAGATGTGAGAACAAGGCAAAAAGGGGCCATTTGGGGGTGAAAATTGAAAACAGCCCCCAAACAGCACCGAGATCATAACGGTCATCTCGGCCTAGATTAAACAAACTTGTGAGAGGAAGCAGCGCATTGATAGGACACACAGTTAGAGATTTAAATATCACAAGTGCTGTAACCTATTGGTCATAGTAGCTAATTTGCTAGATCAGCAATTCACTTATGTTGTCCAGTTGTTGCAATATGAGGTATAAAATCCAAATGCAAGCATTGATTGATAATATCTATTTCAATTGTTAGAATTATTATATTGATAGAATTTAATCTGCGGGTCATACATCTATTACTCGTGGAATTTTTTTGAGTGTGGTGCATTGATATTGATAGAATTTTAATGTTGATTGGATGTATACATATGAATGTTGTTTTATTTACAAAATGATATTGATAGTCCTTTAATTTGTTCATGTTATCTTTACTTTTCATGGACCTTTTTGAATTTTTGTCCAATTTTACAATCCGAGTGATGTGCAAATATTTTCATAAAAAAATTACCTGACATTATTTTTGTTTTTCTTTTGTACAGATGGATGAACTCGTGCACGAAGCTGAATTGTACAGGACTATTTGGCACTTGTTACATTTTTTGAAGGATTATATATTTTTGGATAGATGTGTATGGAAAGTATTTGGATAGACTACTAGTTATATTTTTAGATAGATGCATATGGATAAAAATTTAAAACATAATGACAACTACTTGTTATGTTTTAAATTTTTATACTAGATGGATGTGAGTTGGATAATTATATAGATTACATGACTATCTTAATTGGATGATTATGTAGTTTGGAATAAATTGTGGATGAAAACTTATAATAGTTGATGACTTTAATTAAACAAGTTAAGTATTGGCTGATTTATTTTGTTGGATGTTCATGATTCAGTTGATTTTGTTGGTTTGAATGATTCTTGCAAATTAGAGGTTATATTGAATGGTTAAGATGGATTATTATATATCATACAGGTCAAATGAAATTCTTTTTATATTTTATTTCTATTTTCATAAACAAAAAGAACTGAATTAGAGACCAAAATTTGGTTTGGTTTTTACTCTTTTGGCGACCAAGTGATTAGTCGGTGTTTCACTATTCACATTTGGTGACCAAAATGTTGGTAGGTTGGCGACTAAATAATTAGTCGGTAAAATTATTAATTTTGGCAACCAAAGTGTTTAGTTGCGAATAGGCCTATTGCCGACTAAAGTTTTAGTCGCGCAAACGTTACTTTTGGCGACTAACACTTTTGGTTAGGGAATGTGAAAATTGGTGACTAACATATTTAGTCTGGAAAATATCACTTTTGGCGACTAAAGTGTTTTGGCAACAAAATGGTTTAGTCACGGTAATGTAACATTCAGCGACCAAAAATTTAGTCGGCAAATATAACTTTTTCCTGACTAAAAAATTTTTTAGTCGCTAATTACTTTTCCGGACCCTCAATTGTCGACCAAAGTGGCGACCAAAAAAATTAGCCGCGGATAACTTTTGTCGACTAAATTTTTTGTCAGCAAAAGTGCGATTTCCTGTCCTGTTACGTAATTTTATAATAAATATTATGCATTTTTGTAGTAAATATTATATATTTTCTGGCAAAAGTTATGACAATTTATGATTCAGAAATGAAGTTATATATTTTGTGGCAATGTAATGCATTTTTGTGATAATATTACACATTATTTTATTCAAACATTTTCTAACCACAAAATATATGACAATACCACAAAATATGTAAAGTTACCACACAAATGTGCAATTTCATTTTATTTTTCAACCATAAATTATCATAACTTCTATAAGAAAAATATATATTATTTACTACAAAAATAAGTAACACAATACAAAAACACATAACAATGTGCATATGGTAATGCCCTGTGAGCGTGCTTAGTTTTTATCCCCATTTCGAACAAATAATGCCCATGTTCATTTTGCCTCATTTGGTGGACGAATATGGGTCAGTTGATTGCAAGACGGGATGATCAAGAATGGTGTTGGGCGTTAGCGGCATCTTTGTTATGGCACATTTTTAAGGGGTGAGGGGAGGACTTTTGATCCAATGCAGGTAAGTCAGATTGTGGTTACTTTGGCTTTAGAGTATTTTTCGATACACAATAAGCCTATTGCTGCTCTGTTATCTGTGGTGGAGAGTCCTAATAAGATGGTTCCTGTGGATAGTTGGATGTGTCTTCCACCTGGGTGTGTTAAGATTAAACTTTATGGTGCTTGGTGGCAGAGGACCAATACAGGTGGTTGGGCATCGTCTGCAGGGATGCGAATGGGCTTTTCATTGCGGGGTGGGCAATCCATGTTGTTGTTGCACATTCGACATTGCTTCTGGAAGCTTTGGCGGCTCGTGTTGTTGTTTTACTGGACGGAGATTTGGGATTTAATTGTGTTATTGTGGAGGGAGACTCTCAACTGGTAATGGGTATGCTTAATGGTTTAAATTCGGTGGATGGTTCTGTTGCAATTATTGTGGAGGATATTCTATATGTTGGGTGCGGCCTTGGATCGTGTAGGTTAGAATTTATTTTGCGGGGTTCAACATGATGGCGCACAAAATGGCCGGATTTGCTCTTAATGGAGCTGGGAGCATAAGATGGAATTGGAATGCTACCTCTTCAGCTTGGCTTGCGGCTCCTCCGTAAGGGGATTTTTTTTTTTGTTGTTGTTGTTGTTGTAATCTGTTTCTGCTAACTGTTTGGTGTCTCTATCTATGGGTAAAAAAAAGAAGAAAAAAGAAGAAGAAGGTGCATGTGGTAATGTTATGATATTTGCACTCTCCTTCTAACCTCTCTCAATTTTTTTTTCTTTTCTTTTATTAGTGTCACTGTTTGGGATGGTTTTGTGGAGTTTAACCAAGCTTGTTAAGACATTAATTAAGCCTAAAAACATGTGTTTGGATTCTCTGGTGTGGAAAACCGTAGAGTTTTCGCGTTTCAAAATGACGATGTTTTGATTAAAAAAAAAAAAAAGAATGAACAAAAATAGAACAAAAAAGAGTACAAAGAGAAGAAGAAACAAAGTCATCCATCACCATTACCAATTAATCCGTTGAAAGACCAATTTATTTTCTGTAATAAAACTTATATTGGTATCGAATCCATAGGGACTGGTCAATTGCGCAAAAATCATATTTGATTTCTATTTTAATTCGAGTGATTGTTTGTTGTTGGAGCTTCTCTAAACTATCAAATAAACTACAAATTGATTCTAAAAAATAATGATAATGACAATAAATTATAGGAGGTCTTGGGGCTTTTGAATCCACCACAACCTTGTAATGTGATTTGGCTTTTAACTATGAAAATTAAGTTGTTATTATGACTATGACCCGTTGTGGCTACAAGCCTCCACCAGTGTCACCAAGAAGTTTATGTATCTTATATGTTAGGCATAACTCATCTTTGACAAGCAGGAATCGTCTTTGAATAAATCTATGCATGACTCGTCTTATCTTACCCATAAATCGTCTTAACTTATAATACACATACCATAATTACCGTTATATAACTATGTATTTAAACCACATAAATTAAATACATATGCTAAGTTGGAAGAGTACAATCAAAGTTATAAATAAAAACCTCAATGTTATACAACTTGTCATAATAATAACAATTCAAAAATCAAGAATAAAAACCACAAGAATCACATTATTTGGAAATATTTCATCTCAACCCCAAGAAGAGAATGCCTAGCCAAGCATAGATGAGGAAATAGAAGCATTCATTGATGTAAAGGACTCTATTTTCAAATACTCAAAATTCTCACACTTTTCTCTCTATATCCTTTTGATCAAACCCAATCTCTCTATTTAAAGAGCAAATTCTTGTACAAAGTTTTTCCTCATCAAATATTTAGGGATTTGCTCATAAATACAACCAACAATGGTTGAAGATGGAATATTTGAAAAGTCAAATTTAGTGACTAGTTGTTGAACACATTGAGTCATGTATGATCTTTTATTGATATTGAAAAACCTTAAGTTATGTGATTTGTGAAAGTGATTTAGCTTATTGTTTCACAATCTAAATCATCTAACACGCATGAAAATGATTTAGCTTATTGTTTCACAATTGATAAATCAACACAAAAGATTTAACATGGAAAAAATCTCCAATTGTGATAAACAAGAAAAGAAAAAAAAAAATCACAAGCTAAAAGCCACTAAACAATCCATTATGAAGATAATGAAATTACACAAGATTACAAGCAATTACCCAATGCTCACTCAAGAATTGGCTTCCACTCTTTGTGCCTCTTCCATCAACATCTTTGTCTCGGAATTGATTAGCCGAGTATTGAATCCACAACACTCAAGTTGAATCCATGGAGATGAGCCACTTTGAACTCCTTCAAAGCCTCCAAGCTCAAATCCTTCGGAATCCACTGATGAATGCTCTAGAAAAGTTGATTTGTAACAAGTCCCTTAATATGTGCAATTCAATCCATCTGAGGTGACAAACTCATAAAATCATCAAGGAAAACTATAGCAAAGCTCTCCAGAAGAATACACAAAAGTTCTCAAGTGTCAAGTCTTAGATCTGGAAGCCGTAACCATAAAATATTCAACTTCCGCAGCTTTAAACAAAACAAGGTCGTGAAGACTGCCCGAGCATAGGAAAGATCACTTTAACAGTTTGTCTAAGAGGTGATGGAACAATAAGGAGTGGTTTGGGATGATCTAAATAAGTGCACTTTTTGACTTTTTATGAAATATGGGTTGGATATGGGTTGGGTTTGAACTGATGTGACAGAGAGGTGATGTGACTTAAATAAGATGATGTAACTTAAATAGGATAGTGACTTTTTGACTTTTTTAGGTTATGACAAACAAGGCCGAAGTATCTTCGCTCGAGTGGCAAAAAGTTTGCTCAAGCAGTGGATGAATCCTCTCAGTATCTCAGTACTGATCTAAACTACTAGATGGATCATTTCTTCGCTCGAGCCAACAATTCACCACTCAAGCGGTTCATGAACAAAGCAAAGCTCAGCAATGCAATACAACACAAACGTTTTTGTTTGCGGAATTGACAAACCAAGAGACCTAACAGATATCTCACCCTACATTTCAAATTTTGACATAAGGCTAGATTCATCTCAAACTAGGCTTCTAGGGTTTCAATTTAGACACAAGATTTGCATGGTTTGGACTTGAAATGAATGAGATATGATTTTTGAAAGTTGATGCATGCAATATGTCTTGTGTACATAATTTCAAAATTTTCCCCCTGAATGTGTCTTCAGTTTTTACCTCCAATATGGTTGAATTGAGAGATTATCATTATACAATTAGTTATAACCCTTTGAGTTAGCTTTCTAATGCCGCTTGATTCATCTCAATTCGATGTTGTATGAACGAGATACGCCCAAAATATCGAGTTTTGTGCAGAGATCCATTAAACTTGGGACTGAATTAAATCCAATATTTGCTCTTCAAACTAATTAAGGGGTGTTTACGCAAAAGTCCTATTTTGTGAACTTATATTTTATTTAGTCCTAGATAAGATTTTTTACTCTTTCAAGTCCTATTAATTTTTAACATATGAAATTACCCTTCAAACAATGGTGGTCATCATTTGTAATTGTTAATAAAAGAGTATGGTTATGTGACATTTATTTTAATTTTTATAAATTCAAAACATCATAATTTTATAATATATATTTATTTTTAATAAAATTTATATATCTAGAATCAGCACAACCAAATCTATCAAATAAGACTACTATTAAATATAAAATTATATAAATATAAAAATATATTTTTTATTATAAATTTATAGTTTAAACAATTTTTAATAGTAAGTTTTCTTAACTTAACTAACTAACAATTTTAGTATACTTTTTTTTCTTATAAAATAATGGAGTTGGTTGAGTTAATTAAGATAAAATTTCATACAAATTTGAGGAAGTTACACTAAAAATCTATAAATTTCATCAAAAAATTAAAAAAAATAAACTGTAATAACTATGAAATTTATCTAAAGTATATGACTCCTAATATTTGAAAAATGTTTCAATTGAAGAAATTTCTCAGTTTAAAAGATTAAAAAATAAGTTAATTTACAATTTTCTAACAATAAATTAAAATTTTAAAGTATCTATTCCACATATAAACATACATAAACAAATTGAGGACTATCTCAATTACGGAACTAATAAAATTGAAAAATTTCTTAGTTGACAAAACAATTATATGGAATATTCATGTGTAAAAGTAGAATATATATATATATATATAAGTTTTTTTTTTTAGTTTTAAAATTGAGAATATTATTAGTTCAAAACTGGAAAAATTGATAATATTCTCAATTTTAACACTTAAAAAAACTAAAAAAATTCTCAAAAGCTGATAATATTCTAAATTAATACTGGAAACAAACTAAGAAATTTCAAATAAAATGAAATCTCAAATAAAGACGGCAGCAAGTACTGTCTAATTATAAACGGTAGCTAACGACAGAGGCAAAATTAATCCAAAATTGAATAGTTTATGTGTAAAATTAAAATTATAAAAAGTACATGGGTTAAATTGATCATTGAGGTATAGTTTGAGGGTGCAAAATGATATTTCCTTAGAAGTAAAATAAAAATGGAGGTGGTTTGAATTTAGGAAGATGTGTACTAAGAGGATGAATAGTGCGTAGATAGAATTTCTTTTTGATTAAATAAGTTGTTACATAAATTTTTTATAATATAAATATCTAGAATATTCTCAAAAGTGTGTGTGTTTTTTTTTGTTTTTTTGTTTTTATTTTTATTTTATTTTTTAACACCAGTAACTAAAACAAAAGATTTATGTAATTAAGAATTTGAAAAAAGTTCAAAAAGTTACAAATTAACTTAAGAAAATTTTACTTTTTTTTTTGGTAAAACAAACTAAAATAGTCAAATAAATTGTAATTTAAAATTGTAATGTTCAACACTATAACTATAATCTAAATTAAATAACACACTAACATCTTACTTCTAGAAAATATATATATATATAAGAACAAATTACCTGCAAGTTCTCTTTGAAAGAGGTGTACTCTATTTAATCCCAAATTTTTTTGGGTAAACCCAAAGATCCTGCACGTCTTCCTTCTTCTTTTTAATCTTTCCCTTTCTGATATTCAACGACCAGCGACCACGTCTTCCCTCTTTTCTTTCTCTTTCTAATATACTGTCATCGACGACTGACGACCACTATCGATTGGAGTTTCACCTGCAACCACTAACTCCATGCTTCGATCTACTTAGATATACTCAGATTTGAGTTTCCGACAAAGGAGATGAGTAGATCTACATCAGATCCGGCCAGATCTAAACCAAAAATAGTTTCCGGCGTGTAATCCTCTTTGTGTCTATCTCTCTCTTTTTGTCACGCCCCACTCTCCGTGACAACGCCGCACATTCATTTAAGTGAGCATGCAAGGCTAAGAGTCCAACACATAACCAACAATGTAAAATACTCAAATTAAATCCTTAAATATCATAATGCTAAAAATCATACAAATAGATAATTTTTATCATATGAAATTGTTCACCAAGTCCACTAATAATAATAATAATAATAATAATAATAATAATCCAAGTACTTAAATCGTAGTACTACTCTTGGCACTCTTACAAGTAAAAACCTCGTGCAGCTCTACTCCTCAGAATCTGAAAAATAAAATAAGAGTAAGCTCGACAGCCCAGTAAATAACCAACCATCACTGTTAGCTGGATCAAGTATACAAAAAAAATAGTCGATAACCAATAAATATATTTTTTGCTACCATTCAATAAATGAACAATTATTTTATAAGATGGTTTCATAATTGAAAATAAACAGTGTAGTAATACATTTTAATTGAAAAGACAATGAGGTGATTCGACAAAATTTTGTTGTTCAAATTGATGGTTCGATATTCAATGGTTCAATGATGCGATTCACAAAACCCAAGCCTTTGTGACTACGGTCACTTAGCCCGTGACAAGGCCTAGAACCACACATAGGCTAGTGGTAAAGCCCCAAAAGAAACTAGTTTCTGTGCCAATAAATAACCCCCATTGGCTAGGGTCCAAATCATAGTCAGACTAGAGTGATGTTCAAAATTCAAACAATACATAACTTTTCAATAAAATATTTGATATTTTCAGAATAAACATTTAGTACAATTTTCAGAATAGTTTCACAAAATATTCAAATAATTTTCATAATAATATTCAAAGTTATTTTATACTTGACCCATATTTTTTTTAAAGAGAACATGGAGGCTATAAATAAATATTTATAGTTTTAAACGATTCAATAAGAATAAAAATGAACCAACAGTGATAGAGGGTTACTTACCTCAAACGCTTAGAAATAATATTCCAACACCAACTCCAAACACCCAACTCCACCACTTCAATCACACAAACCTAATAAACAAAACCTCAAATAAATTAATATTTTTACGTGTTACATACACCCACAAAAGCCCCACTATATTAGATTAATGTATTGCTTTAATATACAAGAGATCAAACCATTCAACCCAACTTTATAGCCAAACACACCCTTACCCATGATACAAAACTCCATTGTTTCTATTACCCACCCAAAGTTACACTTACACATTGCACCCAATTCTCAAAACCTAAGGAGGCACCTATAGATCTTCCAAATCCCCTTAATGCATTGATTGTTTAATTCCTCAATATAAACTTAATAATCAACAGTAAAGACAGATTTTACCTCAACCAATGGGTGTCCCAAAATCACCCAACGTGCTGCCTCTAATCCCTATTGCAGCCTCACTAGAACCTCTCTTCTCTTTTTCTTTTTTTCTTTTTTTTTTCCTTTTACCTTCTCAAACCCTTGCCGCCTATGGAGCAATTCCTAGCCTCTGTTTTGTTTGTTTCCCAAGATTTAAAGCCACAACAAGTGGGCTTATTAACCTAATTTCTCAAAGTTACAAAATTACCTATCTAAGTAATAGAAAATATAATGCGATCTCATAACTAATTCCTTGATATTAATAAATGACCCATATAAATTAATTTAATTACTAATCTCTCCAATAAAATAATCCTACACACAACTTGGGTTTTACATTCTTCCCCTCTTAAAAGAAATTTCGTCCTCGAAATTTGACATACCTGTAGTCTCAAAAAATTGTGGATACTTTTGTCTCATTTCATCATCAAGTTCCCAAGTAGCTTCTCTCACCGGGTGATTGCTCCATTGAACCTTAACGTAGTGGATGACTCGACACCTCAAAATCTGCTCTTTCTTATCAACAATTCTTACAGGGTGTTGCTCATGGGTCAAATCCTCCTTAAACTGCAACGGTGCATGATCAATCACATGATTGGGATTCGGTATATACTTCCTCAACATCGAAACATGGAAGACATTATGAACTTCAACTAGTGAAGGTGGTAGAGCAAGTCTGTAAATTACATCTCCAATTCGATCTAAAACCTCAAATGGTCCAACAAATCTAGGACTCAATTTACCACGAACACTAAACCTCATTACTCTTTTCATAGGAGACACCTTAAGGAACACATGGTCTCCAATCCCAAACACCAAATCGCGTCTCCTGTTATCTACATAACTTTTCTGCCTACTCTGTGCAGTGCGAAGTCGCTCTCTAATAAGATTGATCTTGTCCACTGTTGTTGTACAATCTCAGGCCCTAACAACTTCCTTTCGTCCACATCATCCCCAACAAATATGTGATCTACACTTCCGTCCATATAAAGCCTCATATGGTGCCATTTGAATGCTCGCATGATAACTATTATTATAAGAGGATTCCACTAAGGCCAAATGCTCATCCCAAGAACCTCCAAGATCATTAATACAGGCCCTCAACATGTCTTCAAGAGTTTGAATAGTTCTCTCTGACCGTCCATTAATTTGAAGATAAAAGGCTGAGCTAAAATTCAAACTAATAGCCAAAGCTGTATGCAAACTCCTCCAAAACATAGATACAAATCTCCTATCTCTGTCAAACACTATGGTCACCGGAATACCATGCAACTTCACAATCTCCTTGATACACAATTTTGCAAACCTCTCTAAGAAGAACCCTACCTTAAAAACTAGAAAGTGAGCAGATTTGGTCAATCGATCAACAATAACCCAAATAGCATTGTTACCACCTTGGGTCCTAGGCAACCTCGTCACAAAATCCATGTAATATATTCTCACTTCCACTCGGGAATAGGAAGAGGTTGTAACTTACCTGCAGGTCTCTAATGTTCAACTTTCACTTGTTGACATACCAAACATTGAGCAACATACTGGGCAATTTCCCTCTTCATATTATTCCACCAAAAGTTCCTCTTCAAGTCTTTATACATTTTAGTGCTCCTTGGATGTATAGTATACCCTGAACTGTGAGCTTCTCTCAGGATTTCTCTCTTGAGCTCTAAATCATTAGGCACACACAACCTCTCTCCAAATCTCAAGGTTCCATCTTTATGCATTCAAAATTCCATCTGTAATCCTATTTCCATTTCAGCCTTAAGTTTTTGCAACTGAGGATCTCTTCCTTGAGCATCTTTAATTCTATCAATCAATGTGGGTTGAACTCTAAGGTTTGCCAACTACACTCCATGGTTACGCCATCTAATCTCGATATTCAACCTTTGCAAGTCCTCCAAGATATTCTTTTGGTCAGTGATCAAGGTAGCCAAATTACTCAGGGTCTTTCTACTCAAGGGATCAGCCACTGCATTGGCTTTTCTTGGATAATAATTGATAGTCAAATCATAGTCCTTTAATAGCTCCAACCATCGCCTTTGCCTCATAGTCAATTCTTTTTGAGTGAAAATATACTTCAGACTTTTATGATCAGTGAATATCTCACATTTAACCCCATACAGTTAGTGCCTCCAGATTTTCAATGCAAACACCACTCCAGCCAACTCCAAATCATGCGTAGGATAATTCTGCTCATATGGCTTCAATTGCCTAGACGTATATGCCACTACCTTATCATTCTGCATCAAGACACAACCCAAGCCCATCTTCGATGCATCACTATAGATGGTAAAACCTTTATCTTCGGACGGAACTATAAGTACTGGAGCACACACTAATCTACTCTTTAGATCTTGGAAACTCTTATCACAATCATCAGACCACTCAAATTTAACCCCTTTTTGTGTTAAACGAGTCAAAGGCATAGAAATTCAGGAAAATCCCTGAACAAACCTTTTTTAATATCCTGCTAAACCTAAGAAACTATGAATTTCAGTGACACTAGTAGGCCTATTCCACTCTACCATCGCCTCCACTTTCTTGGGGTCAACAGACACCCCGTCTTTAGATATCACATGACTTAAAAGTGATATACTCTCCAGCCAAAATCAACACTTCTTTAATTTAGCAAATAATTTCTTCTCCCTTAATAACTGCAACACTATTCTCAGATGTTCTTCGTGCTGCTCTTTACTCTTCGAGTACACAAGAATGTCATCAATAAAAATTACCACAAACTGATCTAAGAAGGGAATAAATACTCTGTTCATTAAATCCATAAAAGCTGCAGGCACATTGGTCAACCCAAACGACATCACTAAAAATTCATAATGCCCATACCTAGTTCGGAAGGCTGTCTTAGGTATATCTTCCGCCTTAACCTTCAACTGATGATATCCAAAATGAAGGTCAATCTTAGAAAAGACTTGTGGTCCTTGCAATTGATCAAATAGGTCATTTATCCTAGGCAAAGGATATTTATTTTGAATCGTCACCTTTTTTAACTCTCGATAATCAATGCAAAGGCGAAAACTACCATCCTTCTTTTTCACAAATAAAACGGGCGCACCCCCAGGAGAAACATTAGGCCCAATAAAGCCCTTATCTAGTAACTCTTGTAATTGTTCCTTCAACTCTTGCCCCTGATTTCCTCCGACTGCTTGAGAACCACTACCAATATTAGTCACATTCCCTCGCTGATTGTTATTACCAGTCCGTCAATTCGTTTGACCCTTGCGTGGATTCATAGAAATATTTGCCAATGTCTCCTCATGTTCCATTGCAACCTATATGCTTCAATAATAAAATCTCATCTTATTCTATTCTCAAGTCCTTATAACACGTAAATAAAATTAACATTTTGCCAAATTATAAGCGTTTCCAATCCTACATCTACCCAATCTCACCACTATTCTATACCGACTTTTAAAATTACACCTGGCTCTGATAACATAAAATTGTCATGCCCCAAGCTCCGTGACAACGCCGTACACTCATTTAAGTGAGCATGCAAGGCTAAGAGTCCAACACATAACCAACAATGTAAAACACTCAAATTAAATCCTTAAATATCATAATGCTAAAAATCATACAAATAGATAATTCTTATCATATGAAATTGTCCACCAAGTCCACTAATAAAAATAATAATAATAATAATCCAAGTACTTAAATCATAGTCCTACTCTCGACACTCCCACAAGTAAAAACCTCGCACAGCTCTACTCCTCAGAATCTGAAAAATAAAATAAGGGTAAGCTAGACAGCCCAGTAAATAACCAACCATCAGTGTTAGCTAGATCAAGTATACAAAAAAAATAGTCGATAACCAATAAATATATTTTTTGCTACCATTCAATAAATGAACAATTATTTTATAAGATGGCTTCATAGCTGAAAATAAACAGTGTAGCAATACATTTTAATTGAAAAGACAATAAGGTGATTCGACAAAATTTTGTTGTTCAAATTGATGGTTCGATATTCAATGATTCAATGATGCGATTCACAAAACCCAAGTCTTGGTGACTACGGTCACTTAGCCCGTGACAAGGCCTAGAACCACACATAGGCTAGTGGTAAAGCCCCAAAAGAAACTAGTTTCTATGCCAATAAATAACTCCCATTGGCTAGGGTCCAAATCATAGTCAGACTAGAGTGATGTTCAAAATTCAAACAATACACAACTTTTCAATAAAATATTCGATATTTTCAGAATAAACATTTAGTACAATTTTCAGAATAGTTTCACAAAATATTCAAATATTGTTCATAATAATATTCGAAGTTGTTTTATACTTGACCCATATTTTTTTTAAAGAGAACATGGAGGCTATAAATAAATATTTATAGTTTTAAACGATTC
>CM069915.1:92939361-93023992 GCA_036172215.1 Camellia granthamiana | reverse complement strand
GAAGTCTGACAGTTGTGGGATGTAGCAGCGTCTTTAAACTCTCTTTTTTTTAAAAAAAAAAAAATAGGATTTTTTAGTAACAATTAAAAATATATAGAACTAATTGGTGCAAGTTTTTTGTTTCAAAATTAGATGAGTTTTGAACTTTGTATATGAAATCCACAGGTAAGTGCCCCATTTTTAAAATATAATGACAAACAGTTATGCTACATAGCTCGAATTCTCCCTTCCCCGATTCCCCCAAATTCAAAACGACATCGTTTCGTTGTTTTGATTTTTTTTTTCCTAACGCAGAAGAAAAAGAAGATGAAAGAAGAAGAAGAAGAAGGAGGAGGAAGAGGAGAGTAGCAGAGAGAGAGAGAGAAAAAAAATCATCATCAACAACATCATTATCATCATATTCAGATCTTCATTAACATCATCATCAACAACCATTCAGATCCAGAAAAAAATAAAAATAAAAAATAATCAACCATTCAGCTAGAACATCTTCATCATCAACAACATCTTCATCAACATCACCATCATCATCATCAACACATTTTCAGGGAAAAAAAAAAAATCGGGCTTCGATCTAGGAAAAAACAAATGGGTTGAAAAAAAAAAATCGGAGGCGGAGGCGATCGGTGATCGGTGATCAACCATCGGCGATCGACCCTCTCTCTCTCTCTCCATTCCCTCTTCCCCTCTCTTCTCTTTATCTCCTTCTCCTTCTCTTTCTCTTTCCCTCTCTTCTTCTCTCTTCTCTCCTTCTTTCTCTTTCTCTCCCTCTGTTTCAGTTTCAAACTGCATAAGGAGAAAAAAAAAAAAAAAAAAAAAAAAGAAACTGCCCAAAACGACATCGTTTTGGGCAGTTGGGGGATTCGGGGAAGGGGGGATTCGAGCTACAAACCATTTTCCTAACTGTTTTACACAGAGATAACAATCCTGCAAGCGGAGCTGATGTTGGAAATAAACTTAAGAACCTTCCACACAAGAACAATTCACTAATAATTGAAATTACAAATTGTGATACAAATGTGCTCGTTGGAATTTTCCTTCCACTACTTCCCTGTTATTAGGGCACTTGGGCCAAAAGTTTAATTTTGAAATTTTTTAGGCAATAGCCCAAATTCTATTCTTTTTTAGTCATAAGGACAACAATAATTTGAAAGACAACATTAAAAAATATTGTTTACTTTGTCCATCTATTTATCCTACATGTTACTTATTTGTCCACGTATCACTTATCTGTCCACTTAATTTCTATATTTGTCCATGTTACCACCCTGGCTGCCACCGCCGATGACTTTTTCAGTAACAACAGTGGTCGGTAGTGTTTGGCAATACTATGTAAAGGGTAAAAATAAATAAATAAATAAATTTAAACAAAATCCTTCAAAACAATTTTTCTTTTTCTTTAATCAAAATATTTCATTAATCATATCTTTAAAATCAAAATAAATCAATCTTAAACCAAATCTCATAAAATAAACTTATCACCAATAGATCTTTGTTATTATTCTCAACCTCATTCTTCAAAATAATACACACTATTATCACAATAAATATCGGCTGTTAGAGGCGATATTGGGTCTTGACTGTTTGAGGCAACACTGGGGTCACGGTTAGTGGCGATGGTAGGGGAAGGTGTGGCTGACAGTGGTGGTGGGCGGTGATAGCAACAGAACGATGGTGGTGGATTTAGATCTAGGGTTAGGGTTTCGGGACAAGAGAATGAAGGAGGAGGAGAAGAAGAAGAAGAAGATGAGTAGTAAGACGGTGATAGTAGTGGCGGTAGGTGGCAGACACTGATAGCAGCGACATGGTGTAACATGCCTAGGGGGTAACTCGTGCACATTAAACAGTTCGGACCCTCGGTCTCTTTGATCTAGTCTCATGAGTGTAATGTGAAACGTAGACGAGAGTCCATATTTGGCAACTTTTAAAAAATCCATTTTATTGCAAAAACATTTGTCAGAAATGGACTGCGTCATCAGATCTCAAAGTCGCTACCTAATATTTATTTTAGAAAAATCAGGAAACTCGTGACTCGTGCCAAGGCCATTGTTCGTCGTAACCAAGGATGCTTGGCTCAGAACCTTAGGTATAAAGGGGGAAGGTCATTAATTGAGCACCCCGTTCACCCGATCAAAAGATCGGCCTTTACTAACCATGATATGATTTTTATTTCCTTTATGTGTTCATATTCTGATTATTTAATAAATCCTAAAAAAATCACTATGTGAAGCATGCAAGTATAGACTATGTCACCCACTTTGGAACAACTTGATTTCATGTAGTTTTGAAAGAGTTTTGAAGATGTACAACCTAAATAAATTGAGTTTACAAAAATAAAAAATCAACATCATTACAAATTAAGCGACACAACCTCCATCCACTGGCATTCATATAGTTATTTCAAGTAAGAAAATAGCCACATGGTAGGATGCTAAACATAATAAGAAAATTATGTACAAGCGGGATGTTAAAGCATAACAACTTACATATTTACCAACGTCCCGCGGACAGCTACAAAACAAAATTAGTAAAATATGCATGATCCAATATACAAAATCCTAATGCAATACATACACAAGAATTTTCTAAAGATCCGATTTCTAAAACATGACATGTGAAACATTGCAAAACATGCGATAGCGCACAAAATCATGTAATAATCAATTAAAGCACAAAGATGCAAATTTAGCCGGATCTAGGCATGAATCATGTATGTAAAAGTATGGATATGCATGGCATGCAAGATATATATATATGTACAGTTAGGGAAAGCAATTAAATAATGGGATAGATAAGAAGTGGGGATGGGAAATTATTACAATATTTTAAATATTACAACACAATATAAAAATCCTCACAAACACTCAATATAAAATAAACATAACAAAATAGCAGCTTCAAGCGCCTCAAAGGCCATCGGAGGTTAATCTTCTCAATGTCGGAAGGGTGTCCGGTTTTGCCTAGAGGTCGCGGGCACGATCATGAAGGTTGAGGGCGCGATGGTGTACTTTTAGGTGGCTACCCAACCAACTAACGAGCCGAGTAGCCTAGTAGGCTCAACTAAACTCTGTTTTCTTTTCAAGAAAGGATGAACTTCATGATTTCCAAACTTCCTTTTGATCACCCTCAAGTGTATGAATTATGTTCTCAATCCTCAATTTGAAAACTAGGAATTCTTGCTAGAATGATGGCTTGGAGGTATATGTGGTGAAAAGTGATTATCTCTCTTGTTTTTGTTCACTTTTACTAACACACACTCTTCCTCTTGATCAAAGCTACTGAAATTTAGGTATTTCAGAATTTTTGGAGGAGCTTTGGGCATAGAAAAGATGGAATTTCAGTTTGTATAGAAAGTATAGGGTATATATGGAAGATAGGAGTGTTTTTAGCTCAAAAAATCAAATTTTCTCTTTTCTTCCCTCTTTTCTCTAGCTCAAATGTTCTCTCCTTCATCCATCATTTCCTCCTCTCAACAATCTGATGTGTACATATAGGCTAAGCAAGTATAGAAATGGTGGAAGACAAGGTAGAGCATAAAGGAAGATAATGTAGCTAATAGAGCACTAATGGAGATAATGAGAGACAAAAGTGGAGCCTTATCTCCAATGGATAAAGCACTAGATAATAGAGGCTGAGTGTATATGAATTTGGTGATGAATATATCAGAAAATGGGTCAATGGGGTGTCCCAACCAAACCAAAACAAGAAAAAAAACAAGTTTGCTGATGTCTTAGGCCGGGTCAACAAAATTTGCTCTTAAGCCTGACTTTAAACAAGTATATCTCCCTTATCCAGACTTGGTTTTAGGTGATTCTTGAGTCTAAATTGAAGCCTCAGAAGTCTACTTTCCAATGGTGGTGGCCTCACATCTAAATTCCAAGTATATGCTTAATTTATTGAAGGCCATTCATTTCTTTCTTAACAATTTGATGCTCATCCTTTTCCTAAACCAATTTTCTTCTATCCCCTCCTATTTCCTTCAACTCCAAACCTATAAAGAAGATGTTTTTAAATATTTTTCAAAGAGTTCACTTCCCTTCCATTTATTTGCACATCGTAGAAACATTTGGAAAAATATTTTGAAAACAGGGGTTTAAGGTCTAAAATAGTTTAGTAAAAAATGTGTGAAGGTTGGGATTAAAGCTCAAATTCTATCTCTTTTCTAAGGATTCTATAAGAAACACAATTTGATTGTCATCATCGAGTAATTAATAGAAAGTGCCGATAGTTGCCCCTCTTTGACAGAGCTCGAAGTCATTTCATGACGTGAGTGAATGTCAAAGCCCAAAGACAACCCTTTTGACAAGGCCGTAAGACTTGGGCAAACAAACAAGATGTAATACAAGTGCTTGAACCTGAAGGCTGCCTACGTATCCTAATGCAAGGAATCAAACCAGAGTAATTTAGGGGCAGAATGCAAATGACAAGCTCAACATACAATTTGAAAATTGGACTTACACGTTTCGCGTAGACGGTAGTTTTGAAAATTCATGATTATGTAATAGGATGTAATGAGCAATAATCAAGTCAATAGTATATGAATAAAAGAAGCCTCAACTTAAATCAAACAAATCTAACCGTGCCTCACATAGAAAGGAGTAAACAAATAACAATTCCAAACACGTTTCACGTGAAAGGAGGGAACAGTGCAATCAATAGACATATCTCTCTGTATTTCATACGAAGAGATAGAAGGTTTTAATTGAGGAGAACAACAAGGGTGTAACCAACAAGCGTATCTCAATGTATTTCATACAGAGAGAGGGAAGGTTTTAACCAAGGAGAACAACAAGGGTGTAACCAACAGGTGTATTTCAACGTATTTCTTACGGAGATAGGGAGGGTTTTAACCAAGGAGAATAACAATGGTGTAACCAACAGGCATATCTCAACGTATTTCATACAGAGAGAGGGGAGGTTTTAACCGAGGAGAAAAACAAGGGTATAACTAGCATACGTATCTCAACGTATTTCATACGGAGAGAAAGAGAAGGGTTTAACCGAGGAGAATAACAAGGGTGTAAGCAACAGGTGTATCTCAACGTATTTCATATGGTGAGAGGAAAGGTTTTAATCGAGGAGAACAACAAGTTCTAACACGTTTCACGTGAAAGGAGCAAAGGTGGTGTAACCAACAGACGTACCTAACCGTATCTCATACGGAGAGGGGGAAGGTTTTAATCGAGTAAACAACAAATCTTAACATGTTTCACATAAAAGGAGCAAAAGTGGTGTAACCAACAAACATACCTAACCGTATGTCATACAGAGAGAGGGAAGGTTCAACCGAGTTTAAATGATGTACAAAGGCATCAGTATATACAACAAAAGTATACATATACATCAATTTACATATGCATACAAATTATATACAACCAGATATATATACATACAAAGATATACATATATATATATACACAGACGTATAGATACATATACGGACACTTATACATATATACATATATATACGTCTCTCTCCTCTCTCCTGTTTTTGTTTCTCTCTCCCTTCGAATGTCGCGCCTGACACGCAGCTTCGACATTTGCGTCAGCTGGCCGACAGCCAACTACACTGATTCATCAATAATCACCTCGGCTCTCTCTCCTTTGTGTCTTCTTCTCCTTATATGTTCTCTGCTTAAACCAAGGCCTGTGAGAGAAGCAGAGCAAAAGCTGTGAACTCTTTCTGCCACCACTCTGCAACCCCTTTCTTTTGCATCACTTTCCTTTGACATGGCCTTTTCCCGCAGTTATCTCACTCTCTTTCCAGACCTCAATGAGTCCACGATAAAGATAACCGATTAAGACTTTCTCGAACCTCAATCGCGCACCCCTCCTCCTTCCCCTGTTCTTAGCTTTCCAGTGATATCAGTTGAGCAAATAATGGCAGCAGAGTCTGACATCGAGGCTAACTCGTATACGCTAAGATCATGTGTGAAGACCATGATTGCAGTCTCTAACCTGTCCCGTTGATTGTAGAACAGGACATTTGAAATGTATCAGCTATTAGCGCAACTCTCCCTGCTTCAACGTATGTATAAAGATGCTTGAGGAGAGATTAGCGCACTAAAAAAGCAAAACAAAGAGCTGAAACGACAGGCCACTTCCGTGGCCTGATTTGGAGTTCCCTCACACTCCGCATTTAACGGCCAGTAGGGAATACTTTCTTTTGAAAGCTCTACCAAGGCCGAGGCAGAGACTTTAAGAGCTTCGAAAGAGTGAAGATGAAGCGAGATAACTGACGGTAGAGTTGAGCGACGAGGTTGTCTTTGTAATCTCTACAGCCAGACTGCTGCTAGAAACTGAGAAAATAATTACCTCTGTTTTTCTTTTTTCTTTTTCTTTTTTTTAGTTTTGTTTAGTCTAGTTTAGTTTAGTTTTTTTGTTTTTTTATTTTCCTTTTGTGTGTGTGTGTGTGTATTTTGCATATTTTGTGTTTTTGCTTAGGAGTGGGTACCTATAGCTTCAACTCTCTTTTGTACAACCTTGATCGGGGATCCCTGAAGTTTAATAAAAGAGTTTTGTTTTGTAAATTTGAAAGGCATGAATGGTGCACCACTTGAGCATAAAAACCTTTTGTGTTAAATTTTGAATTTGAAAATGGCTGCATTTCAATGAATTCTGAACTGGATGCCGAGCCTATAACTGACCAAAACACAAAATACAACTCAATGAAAGAAAGAAAAAAAAAAAAACAAAGCAAAAACCATCCCAAACGCACCTCTTTATGCTTGCCTAAATAAAATGGATACAAAACAAAATATCACCGATCGACCACTTGACGGAAAGCATCACCAGTGACAACGAGCAAAAACCATTCCAAATGCACACTTTTATGCTTGCCAAAATAAAATGGACACAAAACAAAACATCACCGGTCGACCACCCGACAGAAAAGTATCGCCGGCTACAACTACTGTGCATTTTTCGGTGATTGCTTGAATAAGGTGACGAGAATTCGAAGTGCGGGTAAAGGACAGAAAACCTGACTCGACTGTGCCCCTAGTTCATCGCTTTGCCTTTTTTTTTTTTTTTTTAATGTAAAAGCAACTTTGATTTAATTAGAAAGTTGGAGAATGTACTTATGTTGAAATCATGCAATTAAAGTTGTGAACACTTAAAATTTTCCTTTTTGATCCAAATAATGGTATGTGTTGTAAAAGGAAAAATTTTGAGAAAAATCAACTTCATTAAAACTTTTCAAAACCATTTTCGAAACAGTCACTACCTGACACACATAGAATCAATCCTTAAGATGTACAGCCCTGAATCGAAAGAGTCATAACTTTCCACAACTACATTCACCATCACTTGCTTACAACTGGCCCTTCTGCCAAATGGAGATAACACAACCAAGCTAATAGATGAAGGAAAGATGGACCGATTAAACAAATGTGCAAGATAATTGAGTTAGAGATGATTATGGTCGAACCTCGGAATGAAGTTGCCTACGTATCCCATAGATGGAAATCAGGCCTTATGTAGTTCGGATAGGGTCCACTCGAGTATTTACTCTCTCATTTTGCGCTCTAACTTTTGCTAAAGCCTCCCTTTCGAGTTTTCAACCTTGTGAGCTCTATTTTTCTTTATTTCCAATTTTTTCATGCTCTAACTTTTGCCTAGGTCGCCTTTTTGGGTTTTCGGCCTAGCGAGCCGCTCTGGGATAGCATTTCTTCAACTTGTCCATGTTGATCGGCTGTGAGAACTCCAAGCCATCCAAATCCATAAGGATAATCACTCCTCCTGACCAAATAGACTTGATGATGTAAGAACCAGTCCAATTGGGTCTAAACTTGCCCCTATGGTCATGGATGGGGGCTCGGTTGTCCTTGAGCACCATATGTCCTTCTTTAAGGTTCCTAGATTTGACTTTCTTGTTGAAGGCCTTGGTAATTCTGCGTTGATATCCTTGGATGTGATACAACACCTTTAACCTTTTCTTGTCAGACAACATCAATTCTTTGAATCTGTTCTGCTACCAGCCTGCCTCTATTATCTGCCACTCAGCCATGATCCTCAGTGACTGTACTTCAATCTCGATTAGCAAAATAGCTTCCATCCCATATACTAGAGAATAGGGGGTAGCCCTGTGGATGTTCGAATCAACGTTCTATAACCCCAGAGCGCAAAAGGCAGTTTATCTGGCCAGTCTTTGTAGGTTTCCACCATCTTTCACAAGATGTTCTTGACATTATTGTTCGCAGCCTCAACAACTCCGTTAGTCTGTGGTCTGCATGTTGATGACCTGTGAAAAGCCACGTTGTATTTCTCAAGCAGATCCACCACCTCTTTCTTAAAGTGCGAGCCATTGTCCGAGATGATCTCATTTGATACCCCATACCTGCAAATGATGTTGTGCCCGATGAACTTGGCCACATGTGATGCTTTCAACACTGAGTAAGACCGCTTTTCCACTCACTTGGTAAAATAGTCGATTGCCACCAAAATGAACTCATGTCCATTTAAGCTCTTTGGTGAGATTGCCCCGATGACGTCAATTCCCCAGATTAAAAAAGGCCATGGTGAAGTCATGTTGTAAAGCTTTGACGACAGGATGTTCATGCGATTAGCATGAATTTGACATTTGTGGCATCGCCGAATAAAGTTAATACAATCTTTCTCGATCTGGACTAAGTGGGGAACCTCCTCAGTACCCACATTAATTGCAATGATTTCATCTATGCAGGGCTTAGCACGCCTCTCATCCTCTCAGTCAATCAAGTTTTTCAAAGCTTGAGGAATTTCTTCCTCTTCGTTTTCATGAAAATTTTGAAAATCTTGGTCAATGTAATAAATCAACGACACAGAGAAGTAAACGGAGTCTGTAGCATGTTCATTCAGAAGTTCTGGCTTCTCAGTTTTGACAGACTCAAAATAGAAAATGAAAGAAGATCTAGACAGGATCTTGGCATTTGGGTTACCACTCTCGAAAGTGCTAGACTCTGACTCCCCGGACTGACTCGAATCTGATTCTGACTTAACAGACTCTGTGGAAATAGGTTCCCGCTCATCATCGGATTCAAAATTGGAAATAAAACCCTTCTCCAACTTCCAAGTGAGGCATGACGCCCTCGACATGTCCAGAATGCAACTGATAGAGTCCACAATCGGTTCCTCTCCGATCATAGAGACAATAAAAATATCCCCCAAGGTCTCCATATTGGTCTCAGGATCTATCAAGAGATTGGCCAGTGCTGCCCCTACTTCAACCTCATTGTTGTCTGAATCGTCATCTTTGCTCTAGTAAGCTTCGATACTTGAATCACCCCTCTCTTCATCACTACCTTCAAGTTGGTGGTCAAAGAAGCTTTTAAAACCCGGGAAATGCCTTTTGGTTAAAGAATCCACCCAAGGCTTAGGAAAGTCGCAGAAGGGGGAATCCTCTCATTTTCTGACAAAACACCCATTCAACATTCTCCAGATTGGTCTATGAATCAGCTTATAGTGCTTCTCGACCCTTTTTCCTTGGCCCTTTTTCTCATCTCTTCTTCTTTTCTTCTCCAGTCCTCTTTGGTTTGGTGGGCACACAACCCAACCCAAAGGCATGTGGATTATGTGGCACCTCAGTTGGCACCGCAACACCTTTTCTCCTACTCCTTCTGAGCTCCATTCCTAGAATATGTCGAAACTTGTTGATGAAGTAAATGGATTGAGCACTGACATACATGCATTCGTCCTCAGGTAAGATTGTCTGTACTACCTGGGCTTCTTCCATAGTGAATCAAAAAAAAAAAAAAAAAAACATCATCATCGCCGTGATTGATTTCCAAGAGTGAACGTAGTTATCTCTGGTGGTGGATGTATAAATGAATTCCCAAAAATGGTGGCCATCCCTCTCTCATTGGGGTATTTCAGCATTTGATGCAGGGTGGAAGATACAACCTTCATATAATGCAACCAGGGCCTCCCTAGAAGTAGATTGAAAGTAGCTGGCACATCAAGTACATGGAACTCAATCTCTTGGTCGAAAGAGCCCACTTGGACTTGTACTTTCACTATCCCTATAACTTCTCTGCTTATATTGTCATATGCCCGGTTCACCTGGGTTATGGGGACGAAATCTGTCGGTTTTAAGCCTATCGCATAAGCAATGCGAGAAGGACAGACGTTGATTGTAGAGCCGGTTTCCACTAAAACCATTGGAACCCACTTTCCTCTGCACTCGACAGATATATATAGTGGCTTGTTTTGAGCCAATCCTTCCGGCGGCAACTCTTTATCGAAGAAGGTGAGCATCGACTTGGTTTTACTTGGGAAGATCAGGCTAACAAGTTGCTTTGGCGTAGTATCAATGGACAATTTAGCCTTATCCATCGCTGACAATACTGTATGTCGGTGTACTCGCGAAGCCATAAGAAGGCCCCAAATGGATATGTCAGCCTGAATCTTTTTGAGTTGTTTGAGGACTAACTCCTCCTCTAGCTTCTTCTCTTTCTCCTTCTCAACTTCTCTGTCATTTCCTGAGGGTTCGGTCTGATCCAAATGTGGAGGTTTGAAATATCGTCCACTCCTAGTTAGATGGTCTATTTCCTTCGCATACCAGGTACTATTTGGGATATGGTCTCCCTAATCTTCATCTGTGTGGGCAAGATGCAAATCGTTATCCTCCCACCACTGACCTTTGGTTGTCGATAGACAGTTGTCTAGCTTAACTTGTATCACTTTCATAGTACAATTTTCCCCCCTAGGGCAACAAGATGTTACGGTCTTCTAACTATCTTTGATCCTCTCTTGTTCAAACTGCTCCAGCACAGCTACCAGTTTGGTGCCTGCAATTCCAACAACACCTAACTCTTGGGTTTGTTTTTCCGTACTACTGCCCTTCGGCACTTTCTCTTTTCCCTTGACTTCCTCAGCTACCGGAACTACCACGACTTTCTTTTCCTCCAGTTTAACTCCAGTTTCCTCTTCTTTGTCGGACTCATCACTCATTCATTCCTCGTTGTCATTTGACAGGCTCAGATCAAACCAACCGATCTGCACATTGCTTTGTCCTGTTCCTCGAAGAATTATAGATTGTCTAAATCTTCTTCCAAACCCACAAGATCATCTAACCCTTGGCTTGGGTCATCTTCCCTAACCTCATTAATGTCCCTTGAGGTTGACGATACTACCTCAGGCCTGGTTTGAGTAATGGGAACAATATAGTGGCTTGGGTCATACCCCCTCTTAGATGATTCCCCAGGAATTCCTAGCGACAGACCGGCACCTCCCTTTGAGGTCAAAACCTCTTCTTCTTCAGATATTGTCGCCACATATTTATGAGGCTTAGGTTGTGGGTTGGATGTGTTCATCATGCATAGGTCTGTGTTATCAGGGATGAACATTATCGGCTTTAGTAGGTGGGAGGGAGTGATATATGCGCTTGGGTCAAAGGTGGGTGGTAGTGTATGGATAAGGTGGATATTTCTAGGTGAGGGGACTTAGTTGTGGATGGGGAGTGGGTTGGTTGTCACATTTGGCTATTGGGGTAGAGCTATTACTTTTTTATCAACGAGATCTTGAATCTCATGACGTAGGTGAAAGCACCGGTCTGTTTCATGGCCGTGTTGTTGATGGAAAGCATAGTATTTGGTGGGATCGTGCTTTGGTGGAAGAGGACTGGGAAATTGTCAAGGTTTTAGGGGTTTTAGATGCCCCTTTTTGATTAACACCTGCATGGCTCGAGACAGAGTCATGTAAAGCTGGTTAAAAGTTCTATCGGGAGGTCGAGTAGGGTTGGAAGCTTGTGGGCTCATATAGGCAAAAGGGTTGACAGTTTTGGTTATGGTAACAACACTCACTTCTGACGGCCTCGCAGCTACCCCCGGCAGCATTGTAACTGCGAATGAAAGGCCTCTTGGCCGGCTCCTTGTCATCAGTGATGATCCCCTATTTCATTGCATCTTCGATCTGAACCTCTATTTCATGAGGTTCCTTGAAGGTAAATAAGGAGAGGACAATCGTTTTTTGTAGCAGCTTGCCATGAAGGTTGTGAACAACTAATCTAATTTGGTCTTTCTCTGAGGGTTGGGTGGTCATTATCGATGCCTTTGCCCTCCACCTAGTTACAAATTCTGAGAAACCCTCCTTTGGCTCCTGACGCGTTGCTTCAAGATCACGAGTTGTGACCTCGATCTGCGTATTGTAGGAGTATTGAGCAATGAAAGACTAGTCCAATTCCTCCCAATTTCACTTCACTGAGTCCTCCAACTTAGCATACCAAATGATAGTTGTACCCGACATGGTTCGGCCAAAAAGTGACAACTTCTATAGTCTGGTCAAACCCATTGGTCCTAAGATATCAGAAAACAAATGTAGATGTACCATTAGGTCTCTAGCACTATCAAAGCGGTCAATATGTGGCATTTTGAATCACTCCGACAAAGTAACTACAGATTCAGTATACCCATCATCTATATTCAAAATGAAGTTGACCCTTTGTGCCTTTTTGAACAATTTTTCTAGCTTGTTGACTTTAAGCATGGTCGAGTCAACCTCGAATTCAAAAGTTGCCTCAATCTGATACATTGGGGCTCTAGATGTCTGTGCTGGGATTGGGTTTGCTTGGATGAGAAAACCTGGATCTCCCTCGGCTTGTGGATCTTGACATGTAGCAACATTGGCAGCAGTGCCGAGTATGGGGATAGTCACGTTAGGTGCATACGAAGTAGAAGCCGCAGTTGGTTGATGTTATTGTTGTTGCAACCTAGTCGTGGCCTCAGCTTGGTGGGCCATGTCATGCTAAAGGGAGTCAACTGACTGCTGCAGACAGATTATTAAGTCATCTAGGTCTAATGAGGGATATTGAGCCATTCTATGAATATGTGACTGTGTTCGAGATGAACTGAGTGTATGTGAGCTGAGGGGTGATTGTTGAAATAACTGAACCAATGAACTCTATTTGATCCTTCTTCACCATGCAATTGGTGACAGCGAGGCAAGCACTGGCTGTCCCCGAACAAGATCTCTGATCTTACAAAGTCTTCTAACACGGGTCTAGAGTACTTGGGGGATATGAAGCTATGGTTTTAGACTACATTCCAAAATAAATAAAGAAAAAAGAAACAATCAGAATCGGACAGTGCCTCGGCTAAGATTCCATCAGAACAAATGTGATGAAAGTAGGACTGTATTCCACACTGAATTCTACCCCACAAACTGATATCAACTGTGCCACTGATATGAATATTCCTGTACAGTTTCACTGTAAAGCACATACCAGGTAAAGAGAGCCAAAACACCCCTATGAGGGGATAGGGTTACCCTGTCCTAGCTTTGAAATGATCTAGGGTTTCACTATTCAAACAACAAGTATCATACAACTTAGAAATGAGAGAGCATTATGTCCTAATTTTGAAAGGTACTACAGCTCACTATATGTACAAGGTTGGCTCTACTTTAGGAGTTGAAGTCATTGTGACATTACCAAAGAGTCCTTTGGGTCATAACCAATGAAGATCCCACGAAATCAGAAGAGTCAATATAGTCTATCTTCGAAGTTTGAGAGCCTTAGATAGCAGAGCTTAGATAATAGAGCTACCTTTTTTACAGATCTCAAAAGGTTATAACATAAGGTCTCCAAAGTAACGTAGAATAGGTGTAGTGTACAAAAAGTGTGCACGTGCTCCCACCAGTATTTAGGCAACACAGAGACTTTAAGTGTACCAATGTATGCAATACAACAAACATATAATTGAAAATAAAAGTCATATCATGAAGTTCGAGTCAAGATTTCATAAAATCCCCAACAAAGTCGCCAAAAACTGTAACATGCCTAGGGGGTAACCCGTGCACGTAAAACAGTTCGAATCCTCGGTATCTTTGATTTAGTCTCACGAGTATAATGTGAAACATAGACGAGAGTCAACATTTGGCAACTTTTAGAAAATTCATTTTATTGTAAAAATGTTTGCTAGAAATGGACTGTTTCATCAAATCTCAGAGTCGCCATCTAATATTTATTTTGGAAAAATTAGGAAACCTGTGACTTGTGCCAAGGCCATTGTTTGTCGTAACCAAGGATGCTTGGCTTGGAACCTTAGGTATGAAGGGAGAAGGTCATTAATTGAGCACCCCTGCTCACCCAATCAAAAGATCGGCCTTTACTAACCATGATATGATTTTTATTTCCTTTATATGTTCATATTCTAATTGTTTAATAAATCCTAAACAAATTACTATGTGAAGCATACAAGAATAGACTATGTCACCCACTTTGGAACAACTTGATTTCATGTAGTTTTGAAAGAGTTTTGAAGATGTACAACCCAAATAAATTGAGTTTACAAATATGAAAAATCAACATAATTCCAAATTAAGTGACATAACCTCCATCCACTGGCATTCTTACAGTTACATCAAGTAAGAAAATAGCCACATGGTAGGATGCTAAACATAATAAGAAAATTATGTATAAGGGGGATGCTAAAGCATAACAATTTACATATTTACTGACGTTCTGCGAATAGCTACAAAACAAAATTAGTAAAATATGCATGATCCTATATACAAAATCCTAATGCAATACATACACAAGAATGCTTCTAAAAATTCGGCTTCTAAAACATGACATGTGAAACATTGCAAAACATGCGATAGGTCACAAAATCATGTAATAATCAATTAAAGCACAAAGATGCAAATTTAGCTGGATCTAGACATTAATCATGTATGTAAAAGCATGGATATGCATGGCATGAAAGGTATATACATATGTACAGTTAGGGAAACCAATTAAAGAATGGGATAGATAAGAAGTGGGGATAGGGAATTATTACAACACTTTAAATATTATAAATCCGAGGGAGATGAATAAATATTACGACACAATATAAAACCAAACACTCAATATAAAATAAACAGAATAAAATAGCAGCTTCAAGCACCTCAAAGACAATCGGAGGTTGATCTTGGATGCCTAGTTTTGCCTAGAGGTCGTAGGCATGGTCATGAAGGTCGCGGGCGCGATGGTGTACTTTTAGGTGGCAACCCGACCAACTAATGGGCCGGGTCGCTTGGTAGGCTCGGCCAAACTCTATTTTCTTTTCAAGAAAGGGTGAACTTCATGATTTCCAAACTTCCTTTTGATCACCCTCAAGTGTATGAATTATGTTCTCAATCCTCAATTTGAAAGCTTGGAATTCTTGCTAGAATGATGGTTTTGAGGTGTATGTGGTGAAAAGTGATTATCTCTCTTGTTTTTGTTCACTTTTACCAACACACACTCTTCCACTTGATCAAAGCTACTGAAATTCAAGTATTTCTAAATTTTTGGAGGAGTTTTGGATGTAGGAAAGATGGAATTTCAGTTGTATGGAAGATATAGGGTACATATGGAAGATAGGAGTGTTTTTAGCTCAAAAACTCAACTTTTCTCTATTTTTTCCCTCTTTTCTCTAGCTCAAATGTTCTCTCCTTCATCTATCCTTTCCTCCTCTCAAGAATTTGATGTATACATATAGACTAAGCAAGTGGAGAAATGGTGGAAGACAAGGTGGAAGACAAGATAGAGCATAAAGGAAGATAATGGAGCTAATGAGAGACAAAAGTGGAGCCTTATCTTTAATGGATAAAGCACTAGATAATGGTGGCTGAGTGTATATGCATTTGGTGATGAATGTATCAGAAAATGGGTCAATGGAGTGTCCCAACTGAACCAAAAAAAAAAAAATGGGTCTGCTGTTGTCTTGGGTCGGGTAAACAAAATCTGCTCTTAAGCCTGGCGTCAAACGGGTATATCTCCCTTATCCAGACTCGGTTTAGGTTATTCTTGAGTCTAAATTGAAGCCCCAGAAGTTTGTTTTCCAATGGTAGTAGTCTCACATCTAAATTCCAAGTGTTCAAAGAGATATACCTAATTTAGTGAAGGCTGCTCATTTCTTTCTTAACGATTTGATGCTCATCCTTTTCCTAAACCAGTTCTCTTCCATCCCCTCCTATTTCCTTCAACTCCAAACCTATAAAGAAGATATTTTTAAATATTTTTCAAAGAGTTCACCTCTCTTCCATTTATTTCCACATCATAGAAATATTTAGAAAAATATTTTGAAAAAAAGGGTTTTAAGGTCTGAAATAGTTTAGCCAAAAATGTGTGAAGGTTGGGATTAAAGCTCAAATTTCATCTCTCTTCTGAGAATCCTGTGGGAAACACATTCTGATTGTCATCATCGGGTAATTAACAGAAAGTGCCCAAGTCTTAAGGCCGGTTAAAATAGGGTGCCTACACACAGTGGTGGAAAAAAGAATGAGGTGGGGTTCTAAGAAAAAATGTAGGGATAAATAATAGCACTCTTACAAAATACAAAGGGCAAAACTTGGGAAGTCATGTGAATTTATTATATTGCCCTTGCAAGTGGCCACGTGAATCTCTTGTGGATACTTTTTGTCTATTTGTTTAACGTGAGTTAACAGATGAGTTAGATTGAAACGTGACCGAAAGTATGAGGGGTTGACTATCACTTTTAAAAAGTCAAACAAAGTCAGATTAGGTATAAAGTGCAATGGTAATAAGTGTAATTTGCTTCTCTCTGTTTTTCACTTTTAAAAAATAGTTTTTTTTTTTCTTTTTTTTTTTTCTCCCTATCCAACCTATTTGAAATTTCTCCAAATATATGTTTGTATTATGAAATTTGTTGAGCGATTTAACTAAGATGGCTGTGTAAGTGGCTATATATTTGGGTGTGTTTCAAGCTTTACTCTTTCCACTTCCACATATTGCATAATTCTGCCAACTACAAACTGGAAAATTATTAGGTACTCCTCGAGTATCACATGTTTATACTCCTTCACCAACCATCATTCACCATGCCCCCTCATGTGTTCTCAATCACCCAACACAAAATCATAATACCTCACATTCTTTACTAATTATAATACCATAGAGCACCACGTGGCCATGCTCCGGAAGTAGCCAATAATCAGGCAACAAACTTGAATCATTTCATATTCCCAAAGCCAAAAGTCTCTCTTCCATAGTCTGAGTGTTGCATCACCAAAAAGAAAGAAGTAATGGCATAAATCGATACATAACTAGTTAAAACACCAAATCCCACTTTTTGAAATGGCATAACTTGTATATGTGCACACCTTTTTTAGAGTGTGTATCATAGCATTACCCTTACCATTAAATTAATTACATTATATATATTTCAGATGGAAATTTGTGTGAGGGAGATGGAGATTTGCCATGAGCATACATGGAGGCTTGTTGATGATGTGGAGAAGAGGGGGATGATGATCATGATGCTGTGTGCGATGGGTGTAATCAATCCATAACAGGAGGTTCGGCTGGGAGTGTAAAAATGGCCCACTGCCTGGGGTGGGCCCGGTCTGTTTAGGCGCATTTGGGTCCAGGCCCGAGCCCAGCCCGAGACACTAGGCCTGGGCCTGGGCCATTATTTTAAACCCCGACCCGGCCCATCGACCCGCTTAAGGCTCACTCAAGGCCTGACCCGCTCGAGGCCTAATGTTTGTTTTGGTAGAAAATAATAAAATTTTGGTAGAAGAAATTTAAAAAAACAAAAAACAAAAAAATTGTTCAGGCCCGCCCAAGTAGACCCCAAGCCCAAGCCCACCGGCCCACTATAGATAACCCATTTTTGACTGCCCTTACGACTTGGGCGGCACAGAGTGATCACCTGATGATGAATTTGTATATGCTTATCAAATGCTCGAATTCCTCAGCAGAAAGCCTCAGCTTTGAGTCTCAGAAACATGCCAACTTTGCCCCATTTTTTTTTTTAGACCAAAACAGTAGTTTTTCAAGCCTGACCATCTGAGACCTGCAGGCCCACTAATGGCCAGTCGGCCACTAATGGTGTACGGTTGGCCCCTATTAGTGGCCTGCCGGCCACTTATGCAAAAACTAGATATTTTTGGTTAGTTGTCTCCACAGGTGCATGCGCCATACCAGCTGTATTTGTTTGGATATTTTCAAGAGTTTTTCATATATTCTTATATATAGATGACCCTCTCTTATGATATAGGGTTAGAAAAATTGTGGAGCAAAAGTTTAAAAATATTTTTCTCTCTACATTTTTTTCTCTCTCTTGCACCTTACCTACTCTTGACCTACACTCTCTAGACCAAACTTGAGAGTTCTTTGCTGAGGTGTTTAAGCTTGCATCTTAGTTCTTGAGGGTGTGAATTGGTGGTTTATAATTCAAAAGGGATACTCCTCTTCAAGAGGTATATTTCTTAGCTTTGTTTCCCTTGTTTATCTATTGTATTCATTGTTGTTTTTGGGCTATTTTTCACCTATATTTTTGGGCTGAAACTTGTGGATTAAAGCCATTAAAGGTAGAGGGGTGGACCACCCTTCTTTGAAGTTTGCTTCCTAGGCTTTTGCTCTTGTGTTTCCATTCCTTTAATCAACTTTTTTTGAACTTTTTACCACTAAATTTAAGAGTTTTTCAGAGGCTAAAAATCATGCTTTGAAGTCCCAATTTTGTTTTTGGGGGGGGGGGGGGAGGGGGTAGCCTACCCTCATTGTGCTTGTTTACTAACTTAATTGGTTTTTTTTTTTTTTAGCTTACTTTTTTATCTATTTTTTTCCCTTGATTTAGGGGTGTAATTTTGGCCCGTGGCCCGCGGGCGGCACGAAGCCCGCTCGCGGACCGAGGTGGGCCCGGCCCGTTTAGGCCCGAGCCCGAGCCCAGCCTAAGGCCTTAGGCCAGGGCCTGGGCCATCGTTTTGAAGCCCGGCCTGGCTCATGGGCCCAGTCCGTGGCTTGGCCCATTGGCCCGCTCAAGGCCTGCCCAAAAGCCTGGCCTGCCCAAAAACCCGGCCCGCCCAGCCCACCCGATGCCCAGTGTTATTTTTAATGGAAAATAATAAAATTTTGGTGGAAAAAATTAAAAAAATTTAAAAAATTGTTTAGGCCCCCCCAAGCCCGCCCAAGCCTAGGGGCCCGGCTCGAGGCCCCGCCCATTGGCATGTCCAAAGCCCGAATACCCCTAGGCCTAGTTTTCTGGCCCGTGGGCTAGCCCAGCCCGGCCTAATTTTTTGACGGGAGTCCCTACCATGATTCCAGCATTGTTTTGATTTAATTTAGGACTGGTTTCAGGTGTTAGGTTCCTTTATGCTTTGCATGGTTTTCTTGTAGTGTAATGGTCTTTATAGGTTTGGTGTTTTAGGTACTAGACACCAACCTATTTGAGTTGATAGCATTATTTTAGTGCTTTCCATACTTGTGATCATCTTTAATCACCTCTGCACCTCTTTCATTTCTTGGTTCTTTTTCTTGCCTTGAGAATTGTTTCAACCGATTGATTGTTTAAGCTTGAGATAGAGATCATTGTGTTTAATGGTTTAATCTCCTCAGAGGTTCATTACCAACGGCATGACATCTCTCTCATGCCCAAAACAACCTTTTGTTTGATGCTTCTCTCCATTAGTGGACTCAATCTTCATTATTGGACTTAATTGACTAATGAATGGAAAGGTAATTAAAGAGGAGCAATAAAATTGGGGCTAAAATGGAATAAGATAATAATGTGGTTTGGGGTTCAACCGGACGTTAGTTGAACCCATTGAGTCTTTAGGCCATTTCATACTTATTAGTGATGATAATGGTTTGAGAGTCAAATATCAATCGCTTCCTTGATCCGTCTCATGATAGGGAGGAGGTTTTGTTGGTCATTTGGTTTCCCTCATTGAGCTTTTGTCTAATCGAGCCGTAGATCATCATGCAACAACTTTGTAATTGTTGATGATTTGTGAATCGATTCTACCTCTCCTTTGAGCAATTTCATGATAGGGAGAGGTAAAGAAGATGAATATCCCCTAGAAAAACACTGTTTCTGCTTTGTTCATTTTTTTGTTGCAGCAGGGCCATATTTACATTAGTGGCCGGCCAGCCACTATTTGCAGTCGGTCGTCTGTTACTTCTGGCCGACTACCCACTTTTGTGTCAGTAGGCAATGTTGTTCTTTTGCAAGGCAAAGCAGAAGCAGAGGTAAAACAAGAGCTTTTTCTGTAGGTAGAATAGTCCTGGCGGCAAAACGGAAGTGTTTCCGGGAGAATGTTCACGTTGGCATGCACGGTTCACTACCACACTAGAGTTCAATTAGTTGTTAATTTGTTAATTAAATTAGTTGATTCCACCTGTAATAATTAGTGAATTCCCATTTGTAACTAATTAGGTAGTGTAATTAATTAGTTAATTTCAATTTGTAATAATTAGCTAGTATAGTTGATTATTTCCATTTGGTGTGTAATAGTTAGTTAATTTGTAGTAATTAGCTAAGACATTCATTCGGACCCTCTTGTATGAAGGCACACTTGTAATAATGTATATGTATTCCAATCCCCATTTCTTTCTCTCCTTTATTTACCCGCTTACGATGGATGGTATAGAAACATCATGTTTCCTTAGCATTTTCCATGTTTGCATACACTTGTCTTGCATACATTTAGGGCCCGGCTCATCATACTAACCGATGTCAAAATTCAAATTCTTACTCGAATACGTGATTTATCAGGCCTTGGATTGGATCATATACCATGCTAATAGCCGAGCCTCTTAAATTACATCTTCGCATGTGTTACATTAGTCATGTTGCATTAATTAGAAGCATGCATTTTTTCTAATTATTATTATCTTCTTTGGCTTGCCTTGGAATACTAGGTGAGCATTTGTTGCTTTAGCATATCAAATGCGTGTGATTGTTGCCCTGACAAGCATAATTACCATGAGGCTCAGTGTTTAAGTGATATACCTATTTGAATGCTTGTGGATGAAGGCTAATTGCTTAAAATTGGGATAATTTGAGTAATGTGCATATGAGATCACTTTTTCAAGTGGTACATATTCAAACCAATTTTCAAACAAACATAAAATCAAAGTGTTCCAACTTTTTCAAATTAGTCTATACTTGTGTGCATCACATAGTAACAATAGTCTAATAATCGGAACAAGAGCATATAATGTAAATAAGAATCACATCATGATTAGTAGAGGCCAATCTTTGATCAAGTGAGTCGGGTGCTCAATTCATGACCTTTCTCTCTCGTACCTAAGTTCCCGAGCCGAGACACTTTGGTGATGACGGATAAGTGGCCTTTGGCATGAGTCCCGGGTTTCTTAAATTTCTCAAAAAATATTTAGGTGGGAACTCTGTAATCTGACAAAGTAGTCCATTTTTGGCATTTTGATTCAAAATCGATTTTCCAAAAGATTTGTCGGATTCGAACTCTTTTGTGTTTATCTATTTCACATTGCACTTGTGAGATCAGATTCAGAACCACGGGAGTCCGAACTGTAGGAAAATTGTATCCGAAAGAAGCACGAAAAGCAAGCTACAGTTTTTGGCGACTCTGTTGGGGAAATTAGAGAACTTGACTCGAACTTCATGATGTGAAATTTTATCTACACTTATATGTTCTTTACATTGCATTTGCATTGGTGCGCTTAAGTCACTGTGTTTGCCATCTACTATTCCTGGACAGTTTGCCGAAGGCTTACCCAAAAAGCTTGCCAACCAAAAGGTTGACCGGTCGTGGGCTCTGCCATATTGGGAACACAACCCTTGGATCTGGGCTACCGCTGTATCGTTTGATCCTCCTTTCACTTCTCGGTGTTAGGTGTGAGATGTATATTAGGTAGTCTTGCTGAGGTACCCTTTTTGACCTTTGGCCTAGCTGCATATAGTAAAGCCGTAGAGACTTTTCCAAACTAAGACAAGATGCTCACTTGAATGCAGGATTGCGTGAAATCACATGTTCAAAATAGTGAACCCCAGTTCATGACAAAAACTAGGACAGGATAAGCCTACCCCCTCATAGGGGTGTTTTGGCTCTTTCTTAACTAGTATATACTTTACAGTGAAACTATGTAGGAGTGTGCATATCAGTGGTATAGTTGGTGTCTGTTTTGGGGGGTTAGAATCCAGTGTGGAGTATAGTCCTACAACTTTGATCATGTATGTGTTGATAACATCTTAGCTGAGGTGCTGTGCGGTTTCTTATCACTACTCTTTTGCTTTATTTTTTTTGCTAGGTAGTTTAAAACCATAGCTTCAGAAAGTTCGGATATCCCCCAAGTACTCTCAACCAGAGTCGAAAGACTTTGCAAATTCGGGGATCATGTTCGGGGACAACCCGTGTTTACCTCACTCTCACCGGTTACAAAACGGAGAAGAATCAGGCAGAGTTCGCCAGTCCAATTCTTACAGCAATCACCTCTTTGCTCACTTGTGGCCAGTCCGGTCCAAGAACAGTCAGCTACTTCTAGTTCAGCTCAAGAAAGGTCACCCATTCCAACGGCACAATATCCCCCGGTCAATATGGAAGAATTGATACTCCATCTACAACAAACAGTTGAGACCCCATAGCAGGATGCAACCCGTCAGGCCGAGGTCATAACCAGGCTACAACAATAGCCACTGCAGCCAATCGTGGCCTCTGCATCCCGTGTACCCACCACAGCTATCCCAGCACTTGGAGCCACTACTAATACTGGCAATGTTCCAGAAAACCAGGGTAATCCAGCAGAACCTATCCCGGCACAAGCTTCCAGAGCCTTGGTTTATCAGACCGAGGCACCATTCGAGTTCGAGGTTGACCTAACTGCACTCAAGGTCAACAACTGGAAAAATTGTTCAAAAGAGCGCCAAGGGTTAACTCCATCCCAGACATAGATGATGGATACACTGATTCTGCAGTTACATTGCCGGATCGGTTTAAGATGCCACACATTGATCATTTTGACGGTTTCGGGGATCCGATGGTTCACTTGCAATTGTTTTCAGATATCTTATGACTGATGGGCTTAACTAGACTACAGAAGTTGTCTCTCTTTGGTCGCACCATGTTGGGTATAGAGGCCATTTGGTATGTTAAATTGGAAGATTCCATCAAACAGAATTGGGAGGAGATGGCCGAAGCCTTCATTGTTCCGAACTCTAACCATGCGCAGATTAAGGTCACAACTCATGATCTCGAGGCGACACGTCAAGAGTCGAATGAGGGTTTTCTCTGAGTTTGTGACGAGATGGAGAGCCAAATCCTTGATGATGACCACTCGACCTTCAGAAAATGATAAGATAAGAATGGTTGTTCGGCATCTGCATGGCAAGTTGCTATAGAAGATGATTGTTCTACCTCTATTTACCTTCACAGAGCTTCATCAAATGGGAATGCAAATCGAGGATGCCATGAAACATGGACTTATTACTAAGGATAAGGAGCCAACCAAGAGGTCATTTGTTCACAGTTCCAATGCTGCCAGTGGTAACATAGCTGCAAGGCTATCAAATATAAGTGTTGTTACCACAACAAAAATCGTTGACCCATTTGCCAATATAGGCCCGCAAACATCATCCAACCCTACCTGACCTCAAAGGACTTTTAACTAACTGTACATGACTTTGTCCAAAGCCATGCAGGTGCTAGTCAAAAAGGGGCACCTAAAACCCTTAAAACCTCGCTCACTTCCTGTAGCTTGATTTTCTTCGCGCCCCCTTTCGGAGAGCTTGAATTGGTCCTACAGTTCGGACTCCTATCACGGTTCTGAATCTAGTCTCACAAAGTGCAATGTGAAACTGATAAACACCAAAGAATCCAATTTGGCTAATTATTTTGGAAAATCATATTTTGAATCAAATAATGCCAAAACTGGACTACTTTGCTAGATTACAGAGTCGCTACCTAAATATTTTATTTTGGGAAATTTAGGAAACCCTGAATCATGCCAAAGGCCACGTGTCTGTCATCACCAAAGTTGCCTTGGCTCGGGAACTTGGGTACGAGAGGGGAAGGTCCTGAAATGAGCAGCCCCGTTTGCCCGATCAAAGATCGGCCTCTACTAATCATGATATGTTGTTTTATAAACCTCATGTGTTCTTATTTCGGCTATTAGCTAACTTTACTATGTGACGTACACAAGCAAGTATAGACTTAAATTGCAAGAATTGGAACAAAACAACTCATGTTTGTTTTCAAAAATGGTTTGAATTTGCCACCTCAGGTGGGCTTAAAACATTTGTCACTTCGCAAAGTGGACTTAAAACTCACATTTGTTGAATTGTTCTAACTCAAGCAATCAAGCCTTCATCCACAAGCATTCATGCAGTTTAGCATTTAAGCAAATAGCCTCATGGCAAGCATGCGAAATATGGCATCACTCACACTCATGCAAGTATGCTAACGCGTAAAAGCTTACCGAGTACTCCGAGCCAAAACAAAAACTAATTAGAAACAATGCATGATCCTAACTATACAAGATGTCTAATGCAACACATGCAATATGAAATTAATAGGCTCGGCTACTAATATGGCATGCAATACAATTTGATAACATGCTGTTAAACACGTATTCAAATAAGTGTATTGAAATTGCGATGCAATTTGAATGATGTGCTGAATCTCGGTGCATGCAAGATAAATGAATGATGCAAACATGCAAGCATAAGGTATGCCAATCGAAACATGACCCTAAACTAATCATCGAAAGCGGTTAAGTAAAAGGGAGAAATACGCGGGGTTGGAAGACATGTACACACACACGCACACGTATTACAACATTGTGCCCTCACGAAGAAGGGTCCAAATGAATAAGAGCTAAGCTAATCTAACTAATCTAATTAAACTAATTAGACTAATTATTACAAACCAAACGAAAAACTAGTAAACTAATTACTAATTATTACAACACTTTAACTAATTAGCAAACTAGTTAAGCAAATGTATACTAAGTAATTATGCAAAAGATATTTAAACTACACTACCTCAGCTCTGCCTCGGGTAATGGAGGATGCATGCACTCGGTTTTTGCCCCGAAAAGCCCTCCGATTTGCTCTTGAGAGGCTCTGTTTGTAGGGTTAAGCTTGCTCCAAGAACTTTCTACTCCACCTTACCAAACCAATGCTAACGACTACACCAGTGGCCTGTCGGCCATGAATGCTTCCTGCCGGCCATCTGCCGGCCAAGAATGAAGCACTGCCGGCCACCAATGAGTCACTGCCGGCCACTGGTACTTTGAGTCACCACACTGCAACAGAGCACAAACAGAGAAAAATAGAGGATTTTCCGAGGATATGTTTGTACTGTGCCCCTCTTCATCATCTCAAAACATCAAATGAGTGGCATTCTTGGATCCAAAACCACCAATCAAGCATCTTCGATGCATGATGGCCAAAGATCCAAGGATTACAATTTCAATAAATGCATAAAACAAAACTCAAGACCATCACCTTATCATGTGTGATCAAAGGCAATAGAGACCAAGGAGGTTGGCTCATTTCATCACTTTAAGTATGAAATGCTCCAATCTTCCTTGTGTTCAATATAACATCCGATTGAACACATGCAATGCAAACACAACATGCTTATCTTGTCCAAGTTTTACTTGTCCAATTTTGTTTACACATTTAACATTACCAAACCATTCTTTAACGGTTAAGCCCAAGGTGAGAGTCCTCTAATGAGAGAGGTGTCAACCAAGGGATGACTTAAGGCATGAGAGAGATCATGCCATTGGTTAGTAGAAACCCTCAAAAGAGGATTAAAACCATTAAGCACAAGTCTCAATCTTAAGCTTAAACAAAACGCTAAGGCTAACCAACCCTCAAAGAAAATAAAAAAGTGAAGAAACGAGGAAGGTTGTAGATATTTCAGTACTGAAATGACATGCAAAATGATACTACAACATGCAAGCAACTCATGCAAAACATGTTTAAAAGCCAAAAACACCAAACTAGTGAAGATCACTACACAATAGGCATGCAATACAAAGCTCACAAGGTACAAACACTTCAAAACAGTCCTAAAACAGCTTGAAAGGAGTCCTAAAACATGCTTGAAGTAAGCTAAAAATAGCTAGAATAAAAGGCCAACACATAGCACAAACTAGACTATTAAGCACAATTGTACTACAAGCATACAAAACAAGCCTCAAGTGACTTAACCAGCCCCAAATAGTGGTAAAACAAGTCAAAATAGTAGCAAAAACATGCTGAGATTAAGGTACAAAACACTAGAAAATCATGCTCACATGTTAAGCTACCTAGGCTTACAAACAAGACACAAGGATGGGAGGCTACCCCCTCCCACTTTGGACCTCAAAACAAGTTTTTACCACTGAAAAATCTCTAAATTTTAGTGGTTAAAATGCCAAAAGAGTTGGTTTGAAAGTGATGAAAAGATGGCACAAAAGTTTAACAAGCAAAGAGACAAAAAGGGTGGACCACCCCCACACTCAAAATAGCCTCAAACCACCATTTGTAAGCCTAAAAAATAGAGGTTTTTGTATTTGAAAACCAGGCCAAAAATAGTACAAAAAGATGGCAAAAACAAGTATGAAAAACAAACTTAAAGGGTAAAGGTTATACCTCTTGAAGCCAAGCACACTTTAGGCACAAATGAGGCACCAAATCAAGCTAAAATCACCTTCTAAAGCTCAAAGAAGGTCCCAAGGAATCTCAACCCAAAGATAGCCAACTTTGGTCAAAAGGATGTATATGCAAAGGAGAAGTGTATCTTTACTTGTATGCATAAAGGTTCAAGAGAGAGAGAAATGTAGAGATAGAGAGAGAGAGAGAGAGAGAGAGAGAGAGAGAGAATTGTAGAGAGAGAGAATCCCAAAAATATTTCACTCCAAAAATTTTCTTACCTTGAAAACCATAGATAAGGCTCTCTATATATAGAAAAATGAGGCTTCAGGTCGAAAATATCTCAAAATGGACAGCTGTAACAACTAGAGAACAAATATCTGCAGAAAACTGCCTTTTTGCATCAATGGCCGGCAAGGGTCCATTTCTGGCTGGCAAGACACACTCCTGGACGGAACCTGGCTGGCATAGGCCATTTATGGTTGGCACATGGCCGGAAAATCCCATTCATGGCCAGAAACTTCCACTTCTGGCCGGCCAAAAAAATCTACTTTTTGGGCCCGACTTCAACCGGACATATCTCCTTCACCTAGACTCCTTTGCAGGTCATTCTTGGGTCTAAAATGAAGCCCCGGAAGTATTATTTCCAATGGTGGCAGCTTCACATCAAAATTCCAAGTTTGAAAAAATTGATGCCCATTTTAGGGAAGACTGCTCAGTTTCGGTTTAATTGGATTCATGCCTAACTTCTCCTCAGCTAGTTTTCTTCCCTCCACTCCTCTTTTCTTCAACCCCAAACCCCTAAATAAGGTGTTTTGAAAGATTTTTCAAAGATTTCACCTCTCTTCCATTCATTTCCACTTTGTCCTTGCTCGATTTACCAAAAAGCACAACATTTAACGAAATACAAGCCTCGAAACATCGTAGAAACTTTTTTTCAAAAATGTTTTGAAAGAGAGGGTTTTAAGGTCTAAAAGTCATTTTGGTCAAAATAGTTTTGGTCCAAAAAGGGGTGTGAGGTTGGGATTTGACGCTCTCCTTGCCGAAGAAATCGAACATTTGCACTGCATAACTTTCATCACCAAGTAAACAATCAGTGGCACCCAAGTCTTAAGGGTGGTCAAAATTGGGGTGTCTATAGTTGCCCCTCTTTGACAGAGCTCAGAATCATGAAATGACGTGAGTGAATGTCAAAGTCCAGAGATGACCATTTTTGACAAGGCCGAAGACTTGGACAAACAAAAAAAATACAGATGCAATTGGTTGAACTTGAAGGTTGCCTACGTATCCCTTTGCAGGGAATCAAACTAGCGTAGTTCAGGGGCAGAATGCAAAATGATACACAATGTAATACAATAATGTAACGAAATAATCAAACCACAAGTAGTGCAAAACCACACAAATATCATAAAGGGATGGACATGCAACATCAAACTACGTTTAACACAAAAAAGGTGCCAAAGCGCTCTAACCACAATTCTCTTAGTGGAGTAGGCGTGTGCACATGCAGAACTATGTGTTTCGCAGCAAGAATACAAGTAATTGGGTGGCATGATATAAGTGAGGAATGATCTGTTGAGGAAAGATCGTGATCCTAAATGCTGAATGCAACAAAACAAACTACGCTGCAATGGATGTAATGGATGTGGTAAATAAGACGCAAGCCAAACCACATTTTACCTAGAAAATGTATGGACACAAAATATACCATGTCTAACACAGAAAAGGTGCCGAAACCTTCAGACCACAATTCTCTTAGTGGAATAGGCGCGTACACATGCAGAGCTATGTTTCAACATAAAAAGTATGGGCACATGCAGACTAAGCTTAACATGGAAAGGATGCAGACGATAAAATAGATAATGCAATAGATGAATAGGGTGACATACTCCAACCACGCTGGAATCATGCAAGGAGGAAGAACAAGTCCCCAACACGCTAAAATCGTGTGAGGAAAGGAACACTCTAACCACGCTGAAATCGTGAGAAGAGGTCTAAAAACAACCACTCAGGGGCGCATTCCACGCAGCCCGAGATAAATTCCAAACAAGCTGAAATGGTGTGAGGAAAGAAACACTCTAACCACGCTGAAATCATGAGAAGAGGTCCAAAGAAAACCAATCAAGAGCGCGTTCCATGCATCCTGAGAAAAATTCCAAACACGCTGAAATCATGAGAAGAGGTTCGAAGAAAAGCAATCAGGAGCACGTTCTGTGCAACCTGAGATAAATTCCAAACACGCTGAAATCATGTGAGGAAATGAGCACTCTAATCACGCTGAAATCGTGAGAAGAGGTCTGAAAACAACTACTCAGGTGCGTTCCACGCAACCTGAGATAAATTTCAAAAATGCTAAAATCGTGAAAAGAGGTCCAAAGAAAAGCAATCAGGAGCGTGTTCCACGCATCCTGAGATAAATTCTAAACACGCTAAAATCATGTGAGGAATGGGACACTCTAACCACGCTGAAATCGTGAGAAGAGGTCCAAAGAAAAGCAATTAGGAGCATGTTCCACGCATCCTGAGATAAGCCCCTGGGGACAACTATCCTCAACGCTGATTAGCGTAATAGGATAAATGATACAAGATAACATAAGATGCAAATAAATGCAATAAGCGCGATGATATGATACATGTTACAAGCAATGTAGCACATGATATTTTAGGGAATGCAATAAACAAACAAAGTGGCGCTTTAGAAAGCACCTCATGGGGTGAGTGGCGATGAACCGCTCTATTCTGACGGGGATCTCCCATTGTGTTCTTGAAATTCTTACCTTGTATTCTTTGAACTCTTACCTTCAACTCACAGCACAAAGGTCTTGAAATGCTGACATGGGGTAACCTCTGCATGTAGAAGCCACAGATGTCGCTTGTCATCCTGATCATATTCATAACTTTCCCTATTCTCCAACGGGGTGACAGACTAGGTTGGTTCAGTATCCAGAATTGAGGTGCACACATGCTATCTCAATCTATGGGGTTGCCATACAAATTTCAAGCCGAGGATACACCCCTGGTTATTTAAACCAGACTTAAGTCTCAGAAATTCCAAACCTTTGCGTTCTAGGCATCGCCATTCGAACTCTAGTTTCCACTATCGTAGTTTGTCTCCTAGGAACTCATTGCAAACACAGCCAAGATGTCTCTGGCAGGGAACAATATTTGGGGATAACACTTCTGATCACCATTCTGGCTTGAAGTAGGCTTGATCTTGAGCTTGAGGTAGAGGTATACTCATACTTCGAAGCATTGACAAGGCTTGAGGAGGTACATCCGAAATGTAATCTCGGAATTTGCTGAAGATGAAACAAACTCAGATGCTCCAAATTTTTCCTCTTTTCTTTTGCTTTGCAGTCCCAAACCTATATTGCTTCAGATAGGTCCTGGTTCTATTGTTCTCACATGACCTGGGTACCCTGCAGTTTTATGAAAGAACAAATCATGTTTTGCACGTATGTGGAGAACGGCATAGCACTTTGAGCACAAAATGATTTATTTTTGAAATTGAGAAATGAGTTCTTAACTGGGTATTGAGCCTATAACCAACCACAGTCAAGACGACTCAACAAAGGGAAACAAAGGTAAAACAACCTAAACACATTTATTGACACTCGAAACGACTCAAAACAAGATTCGAGACAAACAAAAACGATAAACACAATATTCGGACATTCTCCTATCCATCGGTGGGAGACCTCTCGATCCATGAGGAGCCTGTTTCTGTAGATATTTTTTCCCACCCTTTCTCATTTGTGATTCTTACATCACTCTGGCACTCAATCTCTTTTTCTCTAAAAAAAAAAGCCCTTTCCTCACTTTTCTCTCAATGCACATCCCTCCATTCTTTAATCTCTCTTATTTTTTTATCCCTACCCTGGGTGGTTGATGGATAAGAAGAAAGATATGGGCTCTTGCCCCTGGTATTCTGCTAAATTCTCTTTCTTTGGCTCACAACTAGGGAGTTGTCCCACAGAGGAGTTGTGGTGCGATTGGATGTGCAGCAGATCTGCAGCTGACACCGATTGATGATGCCCTTGGCTAGTTCGGATGTGATTAGACCTGTCCAGATGAGGGAGTGGAATATCTTGATCTATTTCAGTTCGTGCTTCGCATTTGGCTTGATACCTCACTGCTTGGAGGTCGAGAGAGTTTTCGGCCCTTTGCTGTTAGCTTTAGCTGTGCCCTTTCTGGCGAATACGGTGCCCTTTCCGACAAGTATGTTGCCCTTTTCCAACAAGTTTGTTGACAACGGGAAAAAGATAGAAAACATGACTCAACTGTGCCCCTAGCTCATTATTTTGACCCATTTTTGTTTTTGGCTTTCTGCTCAAACAATTTTAACCGACATGAAAGTTAGATTAACACACTTGTTCGATTTTTTGATTTGAAATCATGCAAATCAGGTTGTGAACACTAGAAATTTTCCTTTTTTGGGTCCAAGAAATGGTCCAGTTTTAGAAAACTGGAATAATTTTCGAGAGAATTAGTCAACCTCATTAAAAAATTTCAAAAACTGTTTTTGCAAATGGCCACTACTCGACCAACATAGAATTTACCCTTGAGATGCACAATCTCAGATCTGAACTTAAATTGTCTTGCAGCTAAATCTTTCTAACGGAATAGGGCAGTCCAATTTTGAATGAAGCTGAGCCAATTTGCACATGGATAAAATAGTTGAGTTTGAGCAAGGATAAATCAATCAACATGGATGAGCCAAGAAGGCCGAAAATGATTGGGGCCGAACTTTAGGATGAAGTTGCCTACGTATCCTAAACATGGGAATCATGCCGTACGTAGTTCCGGGTTGAGGTTCACTCAGGTGTTGACACTCTCCTTTTGTGCTCTAACTTTTGCCAAAGCCACCCTTCCGAGTTTTCAACCTTGCGAGCTCTGTTTTTCTTTTCTTTTCTTTTTCTTTTCATTTTTTCATTTTTGTTCTTTTGTTCTTTTCTTCTTTTTCTTGCTCTAACTTTTGCCTGGGTCGCCCTTCCGGGTTTTAGACCTAGCGAGCCTCTCAAGGGTAAAAAAGTTTAACTTGTCCATGTTGAATGGTTTTGAGATCTCGAAGCCATCTGAATCCAGGAGAATGGCTGCGGTTTGCTGATGATGTAGGAGCTCATCCAATCGGGTTTGAATTTGCCCCGAGTGTTGTGGATAGAAACTCAATTGTCCTTCAGCAATAAACTTTCTTCTCTCCGTTTCTCGAATTTGGCTTTCTTGCCAGTCTTCATTGGTTTGCGGAATGACTCATCTTTTGAATCTTCGAGCACATCTGACATTTTTTCCCCTAGTTCAAGGATTGCTTCCGATCTAGCTTTGCAAGCTTCCTTTGATAACATCTAACCTTCTTGATCTGACCTTTTTGCCTCTAGTTCAAGGGTTGCTTCTGATCTGGCCATACAAGCCTCATATTGTTATTTGATAGTTGAACATTCTGAATTAAGGTTCAAGGTTTGAAATCAAAGGGGGTCGAGTCTCGAGGCTGAGAGTGATCCTATGCTGCACAATCCCGAGAGCAATTCCACGAATGTCTTCGCAAGACCACACAAAACATTTTTTGAAATCTTTTAAGAAAGCGACTAGTCGCTTGTGAAGACATTGTAGAACCAATCTGGATCAAGCCAGGATCCTTCTCAGTACTCACATTAACAAACATGATCTCATTCATTAAGGCCTTAGCATGCCTTTTTTTCTCTCAGTTTGATCAAATTTTTGTAAATCCCGAGGAATTCCTCCCTCTTTATTTTCATCACAGTATTAGAAAAGTTTTGAAAAACTTAGGTCAATGCAATGATTTCAAGGCACAGAAAAGTAGGTGAAAAGCACTGCCGTTTCATTCAGATCTTCTGGTACAACTGGCTCAATTATAGAAATAGACGCAAAAGAAAGAGTGTAAAAGACAAACACAAAACAAGCAAGTGATAGCCGATGTAACACCCCCGAGATCACCTGACTACAACACAATAGGACTGACTCGATACAACAAGACAGACTCAATACAACACAACAGAACTGACTCAATACCTAAGTCAGAAGATACAATAAACAACATTTTTAAATTGCTCAAAACAGTGCGTGGCATCCCCATATCTGGAGTAAACTGAGCGCCATTAGCAGGTGGTTCATGTCCCGATCACATAATCACATTATTCCCCAAGTTCATTGATCCAGGGCTAATAGACTTTGTAGGACCTGGTGCGGCGATAACCCCTTTATCAATCAGATCTTGTATTTCATCGCAAAAATGAAAACAACCGTCAGTGCCATGACCGGTTTATTGATGGAAGGCACAGTACTTAGCAACATTATGCTTGGCTGGAAGGGGATCTGGGAGAGGCCGAGGCTCAAAGGGTTTGAGATGGCCTTGTCCTATAAGGATTTGGAGAGCTTTGGACAAGGTCATGTAAAGCAGAGCGAAGACCCTCTGGTCTCGGGGTTGGTGCTTCGAGGTTTGTGGAGTTATGTTGGATGTACTGGCAAAGGGGTTGGTAGGTGTTGACTGGATTTGCTGATCTCTTCCGAGTATAGGATTAAAGCTGAAATGGGTGTTTCTGGTACAACATCCCTTTTTCCGGCTTGCTCCTTGATTCAGAATGCTCTCATCCTGAGTGGCAAAAGTGTCATCCATAGTCTTTGCAACAATTGCAAGCACTTGCTGTTTGTTCAGTCCTTTAGCTTTCAAAGCCTCAACAGCCCACTGAAGATGTTCATAGCGACCAATGCATGCCCTTACCTTGTTCTTACCACTTGCCTCCACTTTGCCAAGGGATTGGGTCACTATATCAGAGTAGAGCCTAGTTGTTGTCAACATGTCATTGCCCAGACCTAGGATGGCTTCAGGTTGGCCATTTTCAATTGCAACTCGCCCCAAGATTGGGGAGCCTTTTGGCGTGAAATTTCTAGCATGTGATGTGGTCGATGATGGAGCCAAAACCCCAAAGGCTAAATCTGCCACTGTTCTTTGAAGATCTTCAATCATGCTCATCAGCTCAGAAGTAGTGGATTCATGGGTTTGAGATGATTAGGGTTTGAGTGCATCCATCATGCATAATTTCGTGCTTTTTGAAATAAACACCTCAGGCTTGGGTAGATGGGCCGGGGTGATGTATATGCTGGGGTTGTAGATGGATAGGAGTGTATGGATTAGATTGAGATGTAGAGATGACGGGTCAGTACTAGCCTGAGGTCCTTTTGGTGAAGCTATGGTTTCTTCGTCAATAAGATCCTAAATCTTATGACAGAGGCAGATGCAACGGTTCGTATCATGACCATGTTGTTGATGATAGGCACAGTATTTAGCTGGGTCATATCTTGGTGGAAGAGGATTTGGAAGGGGTTGAGGTTCTAAGAGCTCTAGGTTCCCTTTTTCTCGCAGCATTTTCAAAGCTTGAGAGAGACTCATGTAAAAAGGATGGAAATTTTGGGCTTGAGGCCGATTTGAAGTGGTTGGTTTTTGGCCATTGAGGGAAGTGGTGATAGTGTCTACTTCTGAGCATTTTGCAGTTGTGCTACCATTAGTAGTAGCATTGGAACTGCGAACAACGTTCGTCTTTAAAGGCTCATTACCTTTCACAAAGATCCCTTGTCTGATGGCATCCTCAATTTGAACCCTCATTTCATGAAGGTCTGGAAAGGTAAACAAAGGTAGAACAATCATCTTCTGCAGCAACTTGCCATGTAGATTCCGAACAATCATCCTGGTCTGATCTTTGTCGAAAGGCCTTGTAGTCATCATTGAGGCCTTCGCTCTTCATCTCGTCACGAACTCTGAGAAACCCTCCTTTAGCTCTTGGTGGGTGGCTTCAAGATCACGAGTTGTGACCTCGATCTGTGTGTTATAGGAGTATTGAGTAATGAAGGCCTCAGCGATCTCTTCCCAGTTCTGTTTCACAGAGTCCTCCAATTTAGCATACCAAATTACGGCCATCCCAGACATGGTTCGGCCAAAGAGAGACAACTTCTGGGCTGGGGTCAAACCCTTTGGCCTCAGGATATCAGAAAACAGGCGGAGGTGCACCATTGGGTCTCCAGAGCCATCGAGGCGGTCAATATGCGACATTTTTAAACCGCTCCGTTAAGGTAACTGCAGATTCAGTATACCCGTCCTCTAAATCTGGGATGAAGTTCACTCCTTGTGTTCGTTTGAATAAATTCTCCAGTTTATTGACCTTAAGTGAAGTTGGGTCAACCTCAAATTCAAACGAAGCTTCGGTTTGATAGACAGGAGCTTTAGAGGCTTGTTCTAGGATTAGTCCCGCCAGCTTGCCCTGAGTCTCTTGGACATTAGGAGTATGGGCAGTGACTCCGGGTGTCCGATTACCCATAGAAGGTGCATGAGATGTAGTAGCCGCAGCCGGCTGTGGCTGTTGTTGTTGTAGCTGGGTTATCACTTCGGCTTGACGAGCCATAGCTTCAGCCTGACGGACTGCGTCCTGCTACAGTGCCTCGATTGTCTATTGTAGGTGCTGTATTTATTCTTCCACACTGGTTGGGAGATATTGAGCCATAGGAATGGGTGATTGATCTCGTGTTGAGTTGAATGCAAACAACTGTTCCCAAACCAGACTAGACTCGGGTAAACTAAGGTGTGACTACTGTAGAAACTGTACCGATGAATTCTGCCTCAACCTCCTTCGTCTTGTAACTGGTGGGGGTGAGGTAATCACAGGTTGCTTCTGAACCAATTCCGACCTGACATAGTCTATCGATACAAGTCCAGAGTACCCGGGGGATATTGGAGCCTTCTGAAGCTATGGTTCCATAGTTCGGAGAGCTTGAATTGGTTCTACAGTTCGAACTCCTGTCACGGTTCTAAATCTAGTCTCACAAAGTGCAATGTGAAACTGATAAATACCAAAGAATCCAATTTGGCAAATCATTTTGGAAAATCATATTTTGAATCAAATAATGCCAAATTACAGAGTCGCCACCTAAATATTTTGTTTTGGGAAATTTAGGAAACCCTAACTCATGCCAAAGGCCACGTGTCCATCATCACCAAAGTTGCCTCAGCTCGGGAACTTGGGTACGAGAGGGGAAGGTCCTGAAATGAGCACCCCCGCTTACCCGATCAAAGATCGGCCTCTACTAATCATGATATGTTGTTTTATAAACCTCATGTGTTCTTATTCCGGTTATTAGCTAACTTTACTATGTTACGCACACAAGCAAGTATAGACTCAAATAGCAAGAATTGGAACAAAACAACTCATGTTTGTTTTCGAAAATGGTTTGAATTTGCCACCCTCAAGTGGGCTAAAACGTGGATTTGCCACCTCAGGTGGGCTTAAAACATGATTTGCCACTTCACAAAGTGGGCTTAAAACTCATATTTGTTGAATTGTTCTAATTCAAGCAATCAAGCCTTTATCCACAGGCATTCATGCAGTTTAGCATTTAAGCAAATAGCCTCATGGCAAGCATGCGAAATATGGCATCACTCACACTCATGCAAGTATGCTAAAGCGTAAAAGCTTACCGACTACTCCAAGCCAAAACAAAAACTATTTAGAAACAATGCATGATCCTAACTATACAAGATGTCTAATGCAACACATACAATATGAAATTACTAGGCTCGGCTACTAATATGGCATGCGATACAATTTGATAACATGCTGTTAAACACGTATTCAAATAAGTGTATTGAAATTGCGATTTAATTTGAATGATGCGCCGAGCCTCGGTGCATGTAAGACAAATGACGATGCAAACATGCAAGCATAAGGTATGCTAATCGAAACATGACCCTAAACTAACCATCGAAAGCGGTTAAGTAAAAGGGAGAAAGACGCGGGGTTGGAAGACATGCACACACACACGCACACGTATTACAACATTGTGCCCTCACGAAGAAGGGTTCGAATGAATAAGAGCTAAGCTAATCTAACTAATCTAATTAAACTAATTAGACTAATTATTACAAACCAAACGAAAAACTAGTAAACTAATTACTAATTATTACAACACTTTAACTAATTAGCAAACTAGTTAAGCAAATGTATACTAACTAATTATGCAAAAGATATTTAAACTACACTGCCTCAGCTCTACCTCGGGTAATGGTGGATGCATGCACTCGGTTTTTGCCCTGTAAAGCCCTCCGGTTTGCTCTTGAGAGGCTCTGTTTGCAGGGTTAAGCTTACTTCAAGAACTTTCTACTCCACCTTACCAAACCAATGGTAAGGACTGCACCAGTGGCTTGCCGGCCATGAATGCTTCCTGCCGGCCAAAAATGAAGCACTGCCGGCCACCAATGAGCCACTGCTGGCCACTGGTGCTTTGAGTCACCACACTACAACAGAGCACAAACAGAGAAAAATAGAGGATTTTCCGAGGATATGTTTGTACTGTGCCCCTCTTCATCATCTCAAAACATCAAAGGAGTGACATTCTTGGATCCAAAACCACCAATCAAGCATCTTCGATGCATGATGGCCAAAGATCCAAGGAGTACAATTTCAATAAATGCACAAAACAAGACTCAAGACCATCGCCTTATCATGTGTGATCAAAGGCAATGGAGAGCAAGGAGGTTGGCTCATTCATCACTTTAAGTACGAAATGCTCCAATCTTCCTTGTGTTCAATATAACATCCAATTGAACACATGCAATGCAAACACAACATGCTTATCTTGTCCAAGTTTTACTTGTCCAATTTTGTTTACACATTTTACATTACCAAACCATTCTTTAACCGGTTAAGTCCAAGGTGAGAGTCCTCTAATAAGAGAGGTGTCAACCAAGGGATGACTTAAGGCATGAGAGAGATCATGCCGTTGGTTAGTAGAAACCCTCAAAAGAGGATTAAAACCCTAAGGCTAACCAACCCTCAAAGAAAATGAAAAAGTGAAGAAATGAGGGAGGTTGCAGATATTTTAGTACTGAAATGACATGCAAAATGATACTACAACATGCAAGCAACTCACACAAAACATGTTTAAAAACCAAAAACACCAAACTACTAAAGATCACTACACAATAGGCATGCAATACAAAGCTCACAAGGTACAAACACTTCAAAATAGTCCTAAAACAGCTTGAAAGGAGTCCTAAAACATGCTTGAAGTAAGCTAACAATAGCTAGAATAAAAGGCCAACACATAGCACAAACTAGACTATTAAGCACAATTACACTAGAAGCATACAAAGCAAGCCTCAAGTGACTTAACCAGCCCCAAACCGAGGTAACACAAGTCAAAATAGTAGCAAAAACATGCTGAGATTAAGGTACAAAATGCTTGAAAATCATGCTTACATGTTAAACTATCTAGGCTTACAAACAAGACACAAGGAGGGGAGGCTACCCCCTCCCATTTTGGACTTCAAAACAAAGTTTTTATCACTAAAAAACCTCTGAATTTCAATAGTTAAAAGGCCAAAAGTGTTGGTTTGAAAGTGATGAAAAGATGGCACAAAAGCTTAGCAATCAAAGAGACAAGAAGGGTGGACCACCCCTAAACTCAAAATAGCCTCAAACCACCATTTTTAAGCCTCAAAAATAGAGTTTTTTGTATTTGAAAACCAGGCCAAAAACAGTACAAAAAGATGGCAAAAAAAAGTATAAAAACAAACTTAAAGGGAAAATGTTATACCTCTTGAAGCCAAGCATACTTTAGGCACAAATGAGGCACCAAATCAAGCTAAAATCACCTTCTAAAGCTCAAAGAAGGTCCCAAGGAATCTCAGCCCAAAGATAGCCAACTTTGGTCAAGGATGTATATGCAAAGGAGAAGTGTATCTCTACTTGTATGCACAAACGTTCAAGAAAGAGAGAGATGTAGAGAGAGAGAGAGAGAGAGAGAGAGAGAGAATTGTAGAGAGAGAGACTCCCAAAAATATTTCACTCCTAAAATGTTCTAACCTTGAAAATCATAGATAAGGCTCTCTATATATAGAAAAATGAGGCTTCAGGTCGAAAATATCTCAAAATGGACAGCTGGAACAGCTGGAGAACAAATATCTGCAGAAAACTGCCTTTTTGCATCAATGGCCGGCAAGGGTCCATTTCTGGCGGGAAAGGCACACTCCTGGATGGCACCTGGCTGGCATAGGCCATTCATGGCCGACACATGGCCAGCAAGGCCCATTCATGGCCAGAAACTTCCACCTCTGGCCGGCCAAAAAAATCTGCTTTTTGGGCCCGACTTCAACCGGACATATCTCCTTCATCTAGACTCCTTTGCAGGTCATTCTTGAATCTAAATGAAGCCCCGGAAGTCTTCTTTCCAATGGTGGAATCCTCATATCAAAATTCCAATTTTGAAAAAAGTTATGCTCATTTTAGTTAAGACTGCTCAGTTTTGGTTTAATCGGATTCATGCCTAACTTCTCCTCAGCTAGTTTTCTTCCCTCCGCTCCTCTTTTCTTCAACCCCAAACCCCTAAATAAGGTGTTTTGAAATATTTTTCAATGATTTCACCTCTCTTCCATTCATTTCCACTTTGTCCTTGTTCGGTTTATCGAAAAGCGCAACATTTAACGAAATGCTAGCCTCGGAACATCGTAGAAACTTTTTTTGAAAAATGTTTTGAAAGAGAGGGTTTTAAGGTCTAAAAATCATTTTGGCCAAAATAGTTTTGGTCCAAAAGCGTTGTGAGGTTGGGATTTGACAGTCTCCTTGCCGAAGAAATCGAACATTTGCACTGCACAACTTTCATCACCAAGTAAACAATCAGTGGCGCCCAAGTCTTAAGGGCGGTCAAAAATGGGGTCTCTACACTTCCCGATCCCCTTGTACCCAAACATAACCTTGCAAAATACTGTGTTTTTCACCAACGGCACGGTCATGACACTGACCAGTGCTTCCAATTGTGTCATGAGATTTAGGATCTCATTGATAATAAGGTGATCACTCCACCTCAGAAACCAAATGTAACTACAAATCCATCCCAGCCCATAATCAAGTCCCCCCACCTAAAAATCTTAACCTGATCGATATACTGGCCACCTCTTTTGACCCCAGTGTATATATTACCCCCTTCCACCTATTGAAACCAATGTTGTTCATTCCTGAGGATGCAAATCTGTGCATGATGGACACATTTAAGCCACAACCTAAGCCTCACAATGTGGTGACAATACCCGTGATAAAGGAAGGTTTAGCCTCGGAGGGAGGTACTAGTCTATTGTCAGAGTGCCCTGGGGACTTATCTAAGTGGGTGTATGACCCGAGTTGATATATCATGCCAACCACCCAAACTAGGCCCGAAGTGGTGCTACCAACCTCAGTAGGCATTAATGTGGTCAGGGAGGATGGCCTGAACCAAAGGTTGGATAATTTGGTAGATCTTGAAGAAGATCTAGACAACCGGCAGTTCTTTGACGAGCATGATCAGGGAAATGTATAGATTGGGTGGTTTGACTTGAACAAATCGACAGATAACACCGGATGGTTGAGTGATGAGCCAGACAAAGAAGAAGAAATTGGGGTAAAACCAAAGGAAAAGGAAGCGGAGGTAGCTGTAGTGGCCGGAAAGGCTAATAAAAAAGGAAAATTGCCGGAGGACACATATGCGGGAAACCCAAGTCAAAAAGTGAGAGTTGCAAACACCATAGATATTGAACAGGAAGCTGCACTGAGGCAGTGTGAAAGAGAGAGGAATGAAGACAGTCAGAAAACTGTAACCACGTATCGCCCTAAGGGGGGCACTTGTACTGTGAAGATGATTCAGGTGGAGCCGGTCAACTATTTGTCAGTAGTTGACGGCAAGTGGTGGAATGACAATGATTTGTGTCTATCCCATACCGACGAAGATTAGGGAGGCTACCTCCCGGATAATACATGGTATGCTGAGGAAGTAGACCATCTTACCCGCAGTGGACGGTATTTTAAGCTGCCGCACCTAGATCAAGCAGAGGCGTCTGGAAAGGATAAGGAGTCCGAGAAATAAAAAGAGAAGCAACTAGAAGAGGAGTTAATACTGAAACAGCTTAAGAAAATCCAAGTTGATATCTCTATCTAAGGGCCCCTTATGGCTTCACGGGTGCACCAAAAGACATTATTGTCGGCAATGGACAAAGCTAAATTGTCCGTTGATACTACGCCTGAACAACTTGTGGGCTTGGTCTTTCCAGGTGGTGCCAAACCAATGCTTACTTTCTCTGACAAAGAGTTGCCACCGGAAGGTCAGCTCACAACAAGCCGTTATACATTTTTGTGGAATGTAGGGAGAAGTGGGTGCTAGTGGTGTTGGTAGATACTGGTTCTGCCATTAATGTCTACCCATCTCGTACTGTTTAGGCGGTTGGTCTTAACCAGCAAACTTCATTCCCATAGCCCAAGTTATACGGACATATGACAACACAAGCCGAGAGGTCATGGGTACAGTAAAAGTACAAGTCCAGGTGGGCCTAGCTGAGCAAGAGATCGAGTTTCACATCTTGGATGTACTAGCTACCTTTAACCTGCTACTAAGGAGGCCTTGGTTACATCACGTGAAAGCTATGTCCTCCACTCTCCATCAAATGTTGAAGTATCCTCATGGAGGAGGAGTAGCATTTGTTTTTGGGAATTCGTCCATCCATCTACCTTCAGAAGTGACTAAGCCAGTGCTAGAGATCACTCATGGTGACAAAGATGTGTTCCTCTCGGGGATTCACTCTAGCTGATGTCACGACCCAAATCTGCCCCTAAAAGTTTGGCGTCGTAATCAGACAGTAATCCTTGGATTACCAAAGGCCTTCTTGTATAAACAAAAAAAATCGAGGCTTGCAGAAGTAATAGACAAAAACACCGATAGTCCAATGAGCTGTGCATCTATATCAATAAATATGTACATGCAAAAATGTTAATTTACCCACTTACAACGCATAACAATAACATAATATCTTATACAAAACATAGGCACGTGTCATAAGTGTACATCATAAGCAAAAACTTGACAACGGCCTTCCAAGCCTAGCCCCAACTCGGAGGCACTCAAAACGGCTCGGTAGGCTTCAGAGCAATGGCTCAGTTAAAGACCCTTCTAGGCTTGCCCTCTGGAACACTCACCTATACATAGATATATAAAATTAGTGAGCTAAAGCCCAATGAAGAACATTAAACTAAAGGGGTTAGTGAACGAATTCCAAATATAACGTATCCGTAAAACAAATCATGACACAATCATTCATATCAATCTCATATCAGAATATAATATAATGGTACATCCCACAAAACATATCACGTATCGTCTTTCGACTAGAGTAATCGGTTCCGGATACCGATTAGACACATATCACCACAATGGAGTGGCTAACGAGATCTCATATCACATATATGTCATGGATCCGCATTTACATGTCGTCCCCCATGACTTGGGACTATCTGTGGATGCCATAATAGATTCGCAAATTGGACATTCGTTCACATAATCAAAATAGCATTTCAGAAATTATAACTTATTGCATAATAGTGGAAACATAGTTCATATCAACATATCTTTACAAAAATGTTACTCACAATGGGTGTCCGATAATGATTGCGCAGTTCCCGACTCGTGACCTACAAGCACAATGCACATAACATAACCTATGCCTTAGCAAAGTCCAGTTACAATTTATCTTTTACTTGTCCATTCAGTTATCTATCTTTTATTCTTTAATTTCCTCCAAGAAATGAGAATGCACATGAAAAACATGTCAAAACCATGCAAACGGAGGACTAAAAGGGAGGAAAATGGAAGGAAAACAATTCCTGGACCACCCAGAAAAACCGCACGTGCGGAAGTCCTGGTTGCACATGCGGGACTACCACCGTATGTACGCCTCACACGTGCAATTAAAGCAAAATGCAATGTCTTCCAAAAAAGGTTGGCCGCACATGCGGTGGCCCAGGCCGCATATGCGGTGGCCCAACCCGCACTTGCGGGCTGGGTTCTTGTCCATTCCGAAAATCTATTTTTCGATGGAACCTCAAGCTTGTCAAAATCAAACTTCATTCTCAAGAAGTTCAAGGCCAAAAACTTAGAAAACATGTTGAATACACAAAATCATTACTTTACAATGGCCCAATTTTCAATCCAACAAACGAAACCATCAATTAAATGTCAAAACCTCAAACATGGTTAAAAGCTTCAACTCAAGCTTTCACGAAGGAATTTCTTTCAAAACTTCGAAGCCATGTAAGAAAAACAAGTGTACGAGCATGAATTACATGATTTGATGTCATACACGATGAATTTATGAACTAACTTCCACAAATCTAACAATACATGTTCATATAGGTATTCTCCTTTACTTACCCCACAAACACTCTCAATGAAACATGAATTCCCCCCTAATGCAACTTGAATTCCATAGATTGATGAGTATATCATTTCAAACTCATGAAATTAGAGAGAGATTGTTACCTTTGTTGGTTGATTTGGCCTTAATCCCTTTTCTCTTCTTCTTTCACTTCTTCTCTTAGTCTCTAGAAGTCTCTCTCTCTCTCTCTCTCTCTCTCTCTCTCTCTCTCTCTCTCAGATTTTTGTTGGGTCTTAGATGAGCTCCTATGAGCTCATATTTCATATATACATATATAATTGTAAAAGAATGAGCCAAACATGACTTAATGAATCAGACAAAATCAATTTTCAATTAAACTTTCCAAAAAGCTCTAAAAATTCCTATTAGCATATCCATGTACTCAATTTTGGTTTCTAAACCCATTAAGGTCGCTAATTTCAGTTTCGAAGTCGTAGCTCTAACGGATATTTTTCCAATTTCGACAGATATTCTCAAATTACTTCATATTAACGCATAATTAAGAAAACTACGTATAACACGCATTTCGCGGCCGTTACAGCTGAAGCTCGAGTAGTACAAACAATTATGGCCACTGATGAAGGCATGTATGTCAGTGCCCAGTCCATTTACTTCATGAATAAGTTGCGACATGTTCCAAGGATGGGACTTGGAAAGAGCGGGTAGAAAAGTGTTGTAGCATTAGTCGAGGTGCGACACATCCCACATGTATTTGGGCTGGGCTATGTACCCACCAAAGAGGACTGGATCAGAAAGGGGGAAGAAATGAGAGACAAAGCCAAAGCCAAGAAAGCTGGAAAGCATTATGAGCTTGTTTATAGGCCAATCCAGGGGACACTCAATGGTCGTTTTGTTCAAGAGGGAAAGGATTTCCCTTTTTGTGATTTTCTTGAGCCTTGGGTATATTCCTCGGACGAACATGTCCCTGGATTCGAGATCTTCTTTGACCATCAATTGCAGGATAGTGATAAGGAAAAGGCTGAACCAAGCAACAAAGTTAGCCAAAGCACGAAAGATGACTCAGACAGCAACGAGGCTGAAGTAGGGGTAGCACTGGCCAATCTCACAAATCCTGTGGCCGACCTAAAGAACTTGGAGGATAACTTTATTGTCTCCATGATCGGTGAAGGACCAAGTGTGGACCCAATCAGTGGTATTTTGGATGCATTGAGAGCACCACGTCTTACTTGGTAGCTGGAGGAGGGCTATCTTTCCAGTCCTAAATCGGGTGATGAGTCAGAATCTGATTCCACTGAGTCTGTGCGGTCGGAATCAGATTTAAGTCAGTCTAGGACGCCTGAGTCTAGTCTGGGGGTGGTAACCCGGATACCAAAATCCTATCTAGGTCTTCATTCAGCTTTTCTTTTAAGTCTGTAACCGAAGATCTGGACCTTTTGAATGAGAACTCTGCAGATTCTGTGTACTGCTCTGTGCCGCTAGTTTATTATATTGACCAAGAGTTTCAAAATTTTAACGAAAACGAAGAGGAAGAAATTTCTCTGTCTTTGAAAAACTTGATTAATCGAGAGGATGAGAGGTTTGTAAGGCCATGTTTTGATGATGAAATCATTGTCATTAATGTGGGCACTGAGAAGGATCCATGTTTGGTCCAGATCGGGTCCACGTTGTCATTGGAGGAACGCGAGCATTTAATCGCTTTATTAAAAGATTTTAAAGATTTTTTGCGTGGTCTTATGAAGACATGCTTGGAATCGACCCTGAGATTGTATAACACTGGATCCCTCTCGACCCTGAGACCCAACCAATCAAGCAGAAATTGTGTAGAATTCGTTCGGACTGGGCTTTGAAAATCAAGGAATAGGTCACCAAGAAGATTGATGCAGGATTCTTGTTAGTATCCGAATATCCGACTTGGTTGGCCAATATCGTCCCAGTGCCGAAAAAGGATGGCAAAATTCGGGTCTGTGTTGACTTTCGGGATTTGAACAGAGCCAGCCCGAATGATGACTTTCCACTGCCGCATATTGATGAGTTAATGGACTTTACTACCGATCATGCCTTGCTTTCCTTTATGGATGGATTTTCCAGGTATAACCAGATTCTAATGGCACCCGAGGACAGAGAAACGACGACATTCACCACTCCGTGGGGCACCTACTGCTACCGGGTCATGCCGTTTGGGTTGAAAAATACTGAGGCTACCTATCAGATGACTGCAACCACCATTTTGAATGATATGATTCACAAAAAGGTTGAGATGTACATGGACGGCATGATTGTCAAATTCAAAGATCAGGAAGGCCACTGCACCACCTTGGAAAAATTCTTGCAATGGATTAGGGAATACAAACTGAGGTTAAATCCACAGACACCTTTGGCGTTATGGCAAGGAAAATGCTGGGATTTCTGATCACGCCGAGGGGAATTGAAGTAAATCCTTCTAAAATCAAGGCCATCCTATAAACCACCACCAAGAATTGAAAAGAAGGTGCGCGACTTTTTGGGAAAAGTACAATTCATAAGACGGTTTATTTCAAAATTAACCTTGACTTGTTAACCACTCTTTGGTCTCCTGAAGAAAGGAAAGAAGTTCTAATGGGATGATCGATGTCAGTTTGCCTTTGAGCAGGTCAAGTAGTACCTCCCGAACCCACATGTTTTGTCGTCACCAGAGCCGAGGAATCCTCTAATTCTGTACTTGTCGGTGACAAATTCAACTATGGGATGCATGCTCGCCTAGGAATCTGAAGATAGGGTGGAGAAAACCATCTACTACTTGAGCAAGAAGATGCTAGGCTATGAGATCCGCTACACTTCCTTGGAGAAAGCTTGCTTAGCCTTGGTATGGGCTACCAAGAAGTTGAGGCACTACTTGTTAGCTCACTCTGTAATACTGGTTTCGAGATTAGATCCCATCAAATATCTCTTGGAGAAACCAGCACTTACGAGTAGGCTGGCTTGTTGGCTGCTTCTTCTCTCCAAATTTGATCTCAAATATGTTACACGCAAATCAGTTAAGAAGAGAGTGGTAGCAGAATTCCTGCCAGATCACCCAGTAGAAAGGGATGAGGTAGTGGAATACTTGTTCCTAGATGAAGATGTTCTACAAGTGGAAAAGGAAACGTGGACTACATATTTTGACGGAGCGTCTAATCAGCACGGTTATGGGATTGGTGTGTTGCTGATAGCACCCGATAACTTCCTATATCCTTAGCTTTCAAACTCCAGTTCAAAGTGTCTGACAACAAAGCAGAATATGAAGCGTGTATTGCTGGTTTGGAAGCTGCCCTAGAACTAGGGACAATGAAGTTGGATGTCATCGGGGACTTGAACTTGGTTGTTTCTCAAGCAAACGGAGATTGGAGAGTCAAAGAACATAGGATGAAGGTTTACCATCAGGCCCTGGATATGCTGATTTTGAGGTTTGAAAAATTGACATTCACACACCTGCTTAGAGAGAACAATTGGTTCACTGATGCTTCAGTAACTCTATCTAGAGTTTTCACAGCTGATCAATATGGACAAGTTGAAGAAATACTACCCCTGAGAGGCTCGCTAGGCCAAAAACCTAGAAGGGTGACCTAGGAAAAAGTTAGAGTATGAAAAATTAGAAATAAAGAAAAATTGAGCTCACAAGGTTGAAAATACTAAAAGGCGACTTTGGCAAAAGTTAGGGCGTAAAAGGAGAGCGTTAATACTCGAGTGAACCTAAACCGAACTACATAAGGCCTGATTCCCATCTTTGGGATACGTAGGTAACTTCATCTTGAAGTTCGGCCACAACCAGTTCCAACTTAACTCTCCTATCCATTTGATCAGGCCATCTAGGTCCATCATTGTCTAGCTTGGTTATGATACCTCTATTTCGGCAGAAGGGTCACTTGCAAGACGGAGCGATGATAATGAATGCAGATGGGCAGTTGGAACCTTTTGATTTGGGGTTGTACATCTTGAGGATTGATTCCCGTGCGTGTCAGGCAGTGATTATTCCCGAAAATTGTTTTGAAAAGTTTTAATAAAAGTTGATTTTTCTCAAAATTCCTTCACAACTTGGATTACTTTGGGACCAAAAAAGAAAATTTTCAGTGCTCAGAACTTTAATTCCATTGATTTCAGCACAAGTAGATTCTCTAATTCTCTAATTTGAATCAAAGTTGTTTTTTATATCATAAAACTTGAAAAGAAAAGTTAAAGCAATAAACCAGGGGCATAGATGAGTCAGGTGTTCCTGCATTCTCTACTTGTGCTCGCGGCAATCTCTGCAGCCAAAGTTAACCCAACCTATGCCTCGTCCTCGAGCCAAGCCAAGCACTCCCCATATAGGGCATAATTGAAACTAGGGGCAGGGGCCAAAAGCTCTCTCGTTCTGCAAGCAGTGAGGTACCGAGTCAAGTGTGAACCATGAATAGGAATGGGGCCAGGTATTCTACCTCCTCATCTGGACAGGTCTGATCATGTCCAAACTGGCGTCTAAACCAGAAAGGGAAGTAAAACACGCTGTGCGTAAGGCCAATCAACTAAATGCCCGGTTGTCGGGTCATGTTGTAGCTCATCTTAGCCAAGTCAAGCCAGGGGCAACGCCAAGCTATGTCAGCTATAGATCTACTGCACATCCAGTTGCACCACCATCCTTCTATGAGAAAGTCCACTAGCCGTTAGTGGAAGAAGTAAGCTCGGGCTGAATATTCAGGGCAAGGGTCCACCACTTTCAGCTTATCCATGAGCCATACCTGGGAAAGGATGAAAAATAAGAGAAATTAAAGAATAGAGAGATGTGTGCTGAGAGAAAAATGAAGAAAGGGGCTTTAAGAGAAAAATAGAGCATGAATGCCTAGTGATGTGAGAAACATAAATAAGAAAAGGGTGGGAAACAATACCTGAAGAAGCAGTGGGCTTCCTGCAAATTGAGTGGTCTCTCACCGATGAAAAGCGTGTAGACCCAGCAGAGTTTTGGCCAGGGCCAAACGAATGCAACTCTTACACTCTTTCAGGCATTGAGCTACTTCGATCAATCGAATGTTAGCTCCGCCGCAACTAGAGGCAAGAAGAAAATGTGTGAGCATGCATAAACAGAGGGCATGTTGTCGAAAGCCTCGCCAAAGAGGGACACCCTTGTCTCCAATGTTAGAAAATCGATGAATCAAGCTGGTTATGTCTAGCTCCCCGTCATGAGCTAAAGATCGAGCTTCATGCAAAGTAAGCCCACACATCTGTCCCAAAGCCAGGGCACGGCCAAAATAGGGCTGAGGCATGATTTCTTCATCGCGCCAGGATTCCATTAATGCTTGAAACTCTTCAAGAGTTAGGCACATTTCTTACGCTCCAAAGCTAAATACATGTGTAATTAGTTCCTAACATCATACTACGGCATGGAGAAACAGAAAACAAAGTGGAGTACGGCTCAATGGAAAAAAAGCGTTCATGCCAAAAGCTTAGAAATTTACCTTTTTTGTGCCATCCAAAGTAGCTATCCAATCCATGAGCTTTTCGGCAAGAAAGATCTCCATTTTCAAAGAAAACAACAGCTAAAATAAAGTTCTGGAGAAGAAATCACGAAAGAAGGCCTTTTTATAGAAAATAGGGTTGTGAGTGGAAGCCACCTATCAGCCAGCTGGTGGCTTACCACAAGTGGTCAGTCATGCACTATTTGTGGCCGGACATCCACTTTTATTGGCCAGCCGGCCGTCCACTTGTGGGCCTGGCAGTTTTTGGTAGTTTGGTTTTGTTCTGGTCTTCATGTTTTAAGGTCTGGTTTTGAGTCTTTTGGTTTTAGCAAATATAAATAGTTGTGTTTGGTTGTTTTTACTTTGTTTTCCATTTATTGAGTTGTATTTTGTATTTTAGTCGTTGGTTGGCTCATCATCCGATTGAGAATATCGTTCCAATACAAGCATTCTTGGTTTCAAATTCAATTCCATTTCCATTCTATGCAAATATGGTGCTCATGATGCAAAAACAAATAACTCTTTTCATAAAACTGTGAAGTTTTTCCCCGATCATAGTTTTTTTTTTTACAAAAGAAAGTACAAATCTTTTAGCTACAAAATAAAAAAAGCTAAACAAAGAGTACAAAAATCTACGCCAGTCGCCTCAGGCTCGAGATGCCCTTTTCGTTCTCTTCCTCGAAGGGGACTTAGGGACACTATCTCTGTCAGTGTCACTATCAGAATCAGACTATGAGCCAGAGCCAGTATCATCATCTTTGCTCCCTGACTCAGAGTCGGTCTCGACGTCCTCCTCGGTCTCAGACACTGAACCAACATCATTGTCCCCACTTCCAGTCGACTCAGAAGGTCGGCTCACAGCCTCCTCAGTATTGCTAGTCTCAGTATCGTCGCCACTCAAAATTGGCTCTGAGAAAGAAGAAGTCTCCTCTATTTGGGATAAAAACCGACCACCCCTGCCTCTACCTCGACCTCAGCGCTCATCTTGGCCGTGTATTGGGGCCTGTCTATTTGTCTTCCCTGCCGCTGGAGGAGGTGCCACCAATGTTGTCGCTAGTGCCCTCGGTGTAGGTGGAATCTGAAAAACGAGCATCAACATATCAGATATAGTGTATTGTTGCAGAATGGAGTATGCAGTATGAGTATGATACAGAAAGCAGATACAATATGAGTACAGTGCGTCAGTGTAGTGCGTTAGTGCAATGTCGGGTGGTGTGAATGCATGTCGATCTACCAGTGGGAGTATGGCATGTCAATGTAGTGGGGAAAGCAATGCAATTCATGAGAGGGAGGGAAATATACCTGTATACCATGGAGACCAAGTAGTGTCTCCCTCCTCTATACCATGCCGACCAGATAATCGACTAGCTGGAGGAGGCCCTTTGTGTACTCTATGGGCGCTTGTAAGTGAATTTGAATAATCAGTATCTGAAAGGGGGAAAGTACAGGACGTAAGTTGTAAACCATGGTTCGTACCTGAGGTGCACCTGGGGCTCTACATATCTTTGCCCTGCCTCTGTTGGCTCTATCGAAATCTGATAGGCTATCCGGGGTCGGTCGTTAGCATGTAAGCACAGTAGGAATCGCCGGCCAACTAGCAACCTACACAACAGGAGGGGCCCCTCCAATACCAGCCTCGGCCACCTGAGCAGCCTCACTAACCAAAGGAGAATCTGCTGCATCGCCCTCGCGAACTCCGGTCAGGAGTGGCATAAGATGAGTCCAGATGAAGGTCGTGTAATCTTCGTTCCCTTGGAAGTAGTCAGCATCCAGGTCCACCATATAATGAATAATCGCCTCATCCGAAAGACTATCGGCTATTCTTATGGATGCTGGGTTGGCATAGGAACAACTGGGGCAAGCAAGCCCAAGGTCTGGCAGACAAATCGCTCTCCCAAGAACCAGGTCCGGCAGAATGGGCCCTCTAGTAAGATCCGGGTACCGGGAGGTGTCCTAAGCCCTGGCGTATTGGACCCTGACTCCGGTTGGCATCGTCGCCCAGGGCTACGAGGTGATCTGCAAATAGAGGATGCATAAGTTGTTAGTTGCTGATGAATCAAAATGATAGCATTAAGAGTTAAGTAAAAATAGCTGTGAGTTTCGGATAACCTTGCGGGCAACCACCGTATCGAAATATCGGCGGTAAAAGGTGAATGTCTTGTCCTCGCGTCTCCAGCACCAGCACCGATCGTCATATCGTCATGAGTAAGGCACAGTTAGAGGAATCTCGTCCACCAGTTCTGGGGGCAAGAACCGGAAATAAGCGTAAACCCATAGCTGTAAGAAAAGATCAGCAATGTGAACCAATAGGCATGAACAGATATCAAATAGAAAGTGCAGAGCAGAAAGCACAATGCAGGAACAGATATCAAACAAAAAAGTCCAAAACAGAAAGCACAATGCAGGAACAGATATCAAACAGAAAGTGAAAAGTAGAAAGCATAATGTAGGAATAGATATAAAAACAGAAAGCAGAAGCACCAAACTGAGTTGAAAACACAGTGCATACCTTCCAGGCTCTTTAGTAGCCTCTGACTTTGTTCCCCGTCATGCGGGAACTGGAGCTCATGTAACCGTAGAGTGTGGCAAGGCCAGCTCAGCTCCAACTCCAGTCGTAAAACCGAACCTGCGGTAGGGTCACAAGTGTGCTCAACAAGTACAAACCCACGGTATTTCACATGTTCGCTAACAAGGTGGTACCGAGAAGGTATATCAAAAAGCCCTGGGTGTACTGCTCTGTCTCCTCCTATGTCTCGGGCTGACTCCCACGGAAGCGCTCAAGAAACCATCTCTATCTGACCATAGCTGGCCTGGATAGAGGCGAGCTCGCTCTGAGCAGGTAGATCCAGGCCACCTCCCACTAGCCCATGTCCACGTCGAAAGGGATTGGATCCCCTCTACTTCCAAGCCTGTGATCATGGAGAAGTCATAGGGGAGTTATTGTCATCTCCCCGATGGAAAAGAAGTGGCCACCAACGCTCCGAGTAGGGCCTGGCTAGCCATATGCCGTGGGAGCCCGGTGTAGAAAAGGCCAAAACCCGCCTCGTCGACTAACTCATAAACCCGGGCAAGAAGCTCATGGTACCAATCCCTGGCAATCACGATCCCGTAACCCTTATAGGAGCGAGAGTCCTCCTTTGGCAAAGAAAGAACGAATCAGATAAAAGACAGTAGTACAAGTTAGGCAGATAAAGGCAATGTTAAAATGGTTAGAAGATAGTCAAATGCAAGTGCATGAAAGTGAAGTTTGTACCTCAGTAGCGCTGTAGGAGAGGTGGGAGTCCGGCTCCCTTAGCAAAATATCCTTCGGCACACCATCGACGAAATCATTAAAGCACATCATGCCTCTAGGCGCCATCGTGTGCATGCAGGGTAGTAAGTGGCCGGATCAAAGGGCCTTATCCTCAATGGAAGTAACTCAAGCTCGAGCACTGGAGCGAACTTTGCCTCAAAATTGATGGTAATGTCCTCTGCCGCCTCGTTGGCCCCGACGATTGCCGACTCCTCAATCTCCGCAGTGGGTAGAAGTACAGGTGGAACCTTGGGAGGGGTGTCATTATGAGGAATGTCATCTGCCATCTAGAGAGTGGTGTGAAAACTGGTGAAAAATGGAGAAAATATGAAAAAGAGGGAAAACTTGGAAAAAGTCAACCTTGGAGAGAGAAAATGTGAGAAAAACTCAAAACCCGGGAAAGTTCACAAAACCCGAGAGAAACTTAAGAGAAACAATCCCAAAGTGATGAAAACCCGAAAAAATCAACAAAAACAAATTCTAATCGGTTCAAAGCAAAAGACAATCAATGGGGGTTTACAAAAAAAGTTTGCATGGGGTGTTGGAAAACGCGTACAAATCACGAATCTAGAGGGAGGAAGCACCTAGAGAGAAAGGGAGGATGATTTCGGGTATGTGGGTATAAGGAAATGAAGCTTGGTAGTGTGTTTATAAAGACCAATGGCAAAAACACCCTTTTGTCCCCGAATTTTCATTAGTGGCTGGCCGTCCACCACTAATGGCCGGCCGTACACTATTAGTGGCCGGCTGGCCACTTTTTGTTCCAGTGCTAGTTTTGTGGTCCTCAATGTATGGGAGGTCCTTTGCTGGGTTTGAGAAGAAGGATTGAGGTATTTAGAGTAGATTTGATACCCGAGGATCTCAAACTTGGGTTCCGGTTGCACCGTTTCAAATCCCGATGGGTCTTCTGTGCGCGAATGTGCCCCGATTTCAAATCTGAACAAGTTATATCCTTTTGAGTATTTTGCAAAACTTCTGATGAGTTAAGTCAGAGGTTGTCATATGCTTTCGATTACCTTGTATAGAAGTTGCATGCTTTTAATTACCTTGCATAAAACATGCATAGCACCTTCTTATTGTCGTTTTATGTTGCATGGAACTTGCATTGTCATCGTACTGATTTTCACTTTCACCGTCTTGTATCGTGTGCATGTGCGGTGCTTTCTAAAATGTCACTTCGCGATCCTATCGCACACTTTCATTACATTGTGCATCTATCACACAATCTCATACTCTTTACATCTATCACAGCATCTCAGGACGCGTAAAACGCGACCCTAAGCGGTTTTCTCCTCTTCTTACGATTTCAGCGTGGATAGAGTATCTCAGGACACGCGAAATGCGACCCTGAGCGATTTTTCTCCTCTTCTCAAGATTTCAGTGTGGGTAAAGTATCTCAGGACACATGAAACACAACCCTGAGCAGTTTTTCTCATCTTCTCACAATTTTAGCATGGGTAGAGTATCTCAGGACGCGTGAAATGCGACCCTGAGTGGTTTTTCTCGTCTTTTCACAATTTTGGTGTAGTGAGAGTGTGTTTTTAGTTCTTTTCGCATGAAACCTATTTTGATTTAAGTCGAAGGCTCATTCATATGTTGTTATCTTGTTATTGCTTATTGCATTGTCTTACATGGTCATGTTCTTTTTTTCTTTCAAAATAGCTAGCTTCGCAAAGCGTGTGAGGCCAGCTTTCAATTTCTTTGTGCATATCACTTGCATTTTGCCCCTAAACTATGCTGGTTTGATTCTTTGCAAAGGGATACGTATGCAGCTTTCGGGCTCAACCAATTTAAATTATGTCGTGATTGTTTGCCCAAGTCTTACGGTCTTGTCAAAATGGGTCATCTCTAGGCTTTGACATTCACTTGCGTCATTTTATGACTTCGAGCTCTGTCAAAGAGGGGCAACTGTAGACACCCGATGATGAATTTGTATATGCTTGTCAAATGCTCGAATTCCTCAGCAAGAAACCTTAGCTTTGAGCCTAAAAAACATACCAACTTTGCACCATTTTTTTTTAAAGACCAAAACAATAGTTTTTCAAGCCTGACCATCTAAGACCTGCAGGCCCACTAGTGGCCGGCCAGCCACTAATGGTGTACGACCAGCCTCTATTAGTGGCCTGCCGGTCACTTATGCAAAAACTAGATATTTTTGGCCAACTGTCTCCACAGGTGCATGCACCATACCACCTATATTTGTTTGGATATTTTCGAGAGTCTTTCATATATTTCTATATATAGATCACCCTCTCTTATGATATAGGGTTAGAAAAATTTTGTGGAGCAAAAGTTTAAAAAATATTTCTCTATCTACATTTCTCTCTCTCCCTCTCTCTCTTGCACCTTACCTACTCTTGACCTACACTCTCTAGACCAAACTTGGAGAGTTCTTTACTAAGGTGTTTAAGCTTGCATCTTAGCTCTTGAGGGTGTGAATTGGTGGTTTATAATTCAAAAGGGATACTCCTCTTCAAGAGGTATATTTCTTAGCTTTGTTTCCCTTGTTTATCTAGTGTATTCATTGCTATTTTTGGGCTGTTTTTCACCTATACTTTCGGGCTGAAACTTATGGTTTAAAACCATTAAAGGTAGAGGGGTGGACCACCCTTCTTTGAAGTTTGCTTCCAAAGCTTTTGCCCTTGTATTTCCCTTCCTTTCATCAACTTTTTTTGAACTTTTTACTATTGAATTTCAAAGTTTTTCAAAGGCTAAATATCATGCTTTGAAGTCCTAAAAATTTGGGGGGGGGGGTAGCCTACCCTCCTTGTGCTTGTTTACTAGCTTAATTGCTCTTTTTTTTAGCTTACTTTTTTAGTTGTTTTTTTACCTTGATTCCAGCACTGTTTTGAGTTAATTTAGGACTGGTTTTAGGTGTTATGTTCGTTTATGCATTGCATGATTTTTTTGTAGTGTAATGGTCCTCATAGGTTTGGTGTTTTAGGCACTAGACACCAACTTATTTGAGTTGATAGCATTTATTTAGTACTTTCCATACTTGTGATCTTCTTTAATCACCTCTGCACCTCTTTCATTTTTTGGTTCTTTTTCTTGCCTTGAGAATTGTTTCAACCGATTGATTGTTTAAGCTTGAGATAGAGATCATTGTGCTTAATAGTTTAATCTCCTTGGAGGTTCATTACCAGCAGCATGACATCTCTCTCATGCCCAAAACAACCCTTTGTTTGATGCTTCTCTCCATTAGTGGACTCAATCTTCATTATTGGACTTAATTGACTAATGAATGGAAAGGTAATTAAAGTGGAGTAATAAAATTGGTTCTAAAATGGAATAAGATAATAATATGGTTTGGGGTTCAACCGAACGTCAGTTGAACCCATTGAGTCTTAGGTCATTTCATACTTATTAATGATGATGATGGTTTGAGAGTCAAATGTCAATCGCTTCCCTTGATCTGTCTCATGATAGGAAGGAGGTTTTGTTGGTCATTTGGTTTCTCTCATTGAGCTTTTGTCCAATTGAGCCATAGATCATCATGCAACAACTTTGCAATTGTTGATGATTTGTGAATCGATTCTACCTCTCTTTTCAGCAATTTCATGATAGGGAGAGGCAGAGATGATGAATATCTCCTAGGAACACCCTATTTCTACTCTGTTCATTTTCTGTTGCAGCATGGCCATATTTACATTAGTGGCCGGCGGGCCACTATTTGCAGCCGTTCGTCCACTACTTTTGGCCGGCCGACCACTTTTATGTCAGTAGGCAGTGTTGTTTTCTTGCAAGGTAGAGCAGAAGCAGAGACAAAACATGAGCTTTTTCTGCAGGCAGAACAATCCTGGCAACAAAACAGAAGTGTTTCCGAGAGGATGTTCACGTTGGCATGCACGGTTCACTAACCCGCTCGAGTTTAATTAGTTGTTAATTTTTTAATTAAGGGGTGGTTTGGGATGATCTAAATAAGTGCACTTTTTGACTTTTTATGAAATATGGGTTGAGTATGGGTTAGGTTTGAAGTGATGTGATAGAGAGGTGATGTGACTTAAATAAGATAGTGACTTTTTGACCTTTTTGGATTATGACAAACATGGCCTAAATTAGTTGATACCACGTGTAATAATTAGTGAATTCCCATTTGTAACTAATTAGTTAGTATAATTAATTAGTTAATTTCAATTTGTAATAATTAGCTAGTATAGGTAATTATTTCCATTTGGTGTGTGATAGTTAGTTAATTCATAGTAATTGGCTAGGACATTCATTCGAACCCTCTTGTATGAGGGCACACTTGTAATAATGTCTATGTCTTCCAATCTCCATTTCTTTCTCCCTTTTCTTTACCCGCTTACGATAGATAGTATAGAAATATCATCTTTCCTTAGCATTTTCCATGTTTGCATACACTTGTCTCGCATACATTTAGGGTTCGGCTCATCATACTAACCGATGTCAAAATTCAAATTCTTTTTTGAATACGTGATTTATCATGTCTTGGATTGGATCATATACCATGCTAATAGTCGAGCCTCTTAAATTGCATCTTCGCATGTGTTGCATTAGTTATGAGTATGCATTTCTTCTAATTATTATTTTCTTTGGCTTGCCTTAGAGTACTAGGTGAGCATTTACTGCTTTAACATATCGCACGCGTGTGATTGTTGTCATGACAAGCATAATTACCATGAGGCTAAGTGCTTAAGTGATATACCTATTTGAATGCCTGTGGATGAAGGCTAATTGCTTAAAATTGGGATAATTTGAGTAATGTGCATATCAAATCACTTTTTCAAGTGGTACATATTCAAACCAATTTTCAAACAAACATAAAGTCAAAGTGTTCCAACTTTTACAAATTAGTCTATACTTGTGTGCATCACATAGTAATAATAGTGTAATAATCGGAACAAAAGCATAAAATATAAATAAGAATCACATCATGATTAGTAGAGGCCAATCTTTGATTGGGCGAGTGGGGTGCTCAATTCATGACCTTCTCCTCTCGTACCTAAGTTCCCGAGCTGAGACACTTTAGTGATGACAGGAAAGTAGCCTTTGGCACGAGTCCTGGGTTTCCTAAATTTCTCAAAAAATATTTAGGTGGCAACTCTGCAATCTGGCAAAGCAGTCCATTTTTGGCATTTTGATTCAAAATCGATTTTCCAAAAGATTTGTCAGATTTGGACTCTTTTGTGTTTATTTATTTCACATTGCACTTGTAAGATTAGATTCAGAACCACGGGACTCTGAACTGTAGGGCTATCGTATTCGAAAAGAGCATGAAAAGCAAGCTACACCCGTCCAAGGCCCGAATACCTCCTGGACCTAGACTGGGCCTGGGCCTAATTTTCTGGCCCGTAGGCCGACCCGGCCCAGCCTGAGTTTTGGCGGGAGCCCGTAAAGCCCGACATAGGTCGGACCGGGCTAGGCCGGGCCAAATTTACACCCCTACGTTCGACCTACGGCTGCACTCTGTTCGATTTTTTTCTGGACAAGTGGTGCGTAGGATTGCCACGAGTTACAACAACACATCCTCCACCTACAACATCCACTCACCCTCGTCGCCAGAGCACCTTATCACCCTAAAACCTTTCGCTGCAAAGTCTATAAAAGAACAATCCTACAGCTATTCTGATTGCAGATTCGATCTAGATGTCAATTGTGCTGTTTTTCGGTCACCATCAGCACTAGATTTTCTCATCAGATTTAACATTCCAGCCACCAACATCCCTTCCTTGTCTACTATATGAATCCATACTACTCTATGCAAAATTATACTATTATTCATTGTTCTCGTTGTGGATTACTTTTGGAGGAGAATACGGTCTACTACATCTGCACTGAATGCATTCTCATGCTGCACCCATTGTGCACAGAACTAGGTCAATAGATCATAGAATATCCCTTCCATCCGCAGCACCATCTGAAACTAAATCAGTCTGTCGATTCCACTCTTCGATTGTATAAATGAAATATATGCAAAGCCCATTTAGATCGATTCACATATTCATCTGTAGATGCAGATTCAGCAGATTAAGATTCAAAGTGCTTGTTCAAGATGGACCTTACTGTGTTTGGTTGAGGGATTTGAAGAGAAATTTGAAAAGGAAAAGTAAAAAGTTAGATGAAATAGGAATAAAATATATCTGCATTTCACCTACTTTCACACACATTTTCCCTTTCTATTTCCAAATTCATCCCCAAATCTCCTAACCAAATACAGCAAAAATGTGCTTCGCAATTACCCTAAATAATGGGGTCTGAAATCCACCAACACCCTCTTTCTTTCCGTAATATGGAACCTAAATCTCAAATCAATTGTAACATTTGTGACCAATTTATTAACCACCTCTTTCGTTGTTGTATGGAATGTAATAATTTCAACATCCATGTCCACTGTTTTCCGACATTACCTCCGACCGTCAAACATAGAGATCACGTACATGTCCTCTCCCTTGCAAATTCTCCAATTGTAGACAAGAATGAAAACTTTTTCTGTGATGCTTGCAGTGACTACATAGAACTGTGCGAACTCTCTTACAATTGTGATTCGTGCCACTATGTTGCTCATGTTTATTACACGTTTCCTGAGGTAAGCTTGTATATAGTTCTCACACTTTTTTCATATAATCAAACACGAAAACTTTCCCAGCATCATTTTTGTTTTTCTTAAGTGGCGCATACATCATTTCTTTTAAACAAAAGTAAATGACATTTGTCGTACGAGTGGCTTTACCATTGTTTAAAAGATTGCAGCATCAATAGTTGTGCAGTTTTTTGGTTTTGTTTTTTCTTTTCATACCTAAATTAGGAAGCTCATATTGCTTCAAGTATTGTATAGTCCCGCCGAGAACCATAAATTTGCTTTGGCAATAGCAATGACAAAAATAAATTTTTTGCATACAATATTATGACATTTTATTTTACACTTCTTTCGTTTCTGGTTTGTATTCATTATTGTGGTTTAAAATTACACCACACTACTTACCTTTATGTATAAAAATTATGTTGTTTGTTTTTTCCCCTTATAAGATATGTGTTGTTGGATGATTATTTTCTAGTTAAATTACTTTTTCTAAATATTTGTAAATAACCTTTTATTGATTGACCAAAAAAAAAAAACTCATCAATAAATAGGAGATAACTTATAAATATGAAAGAGAATTAAAATCATAATCTATATAAGCTTAACAATTAATTAACAAAGAACCCCACAATTGGGAAAAAAATAAACCACACAACAATGACCTTCATAATTAGGGAGAAATTATCAATCATTGAATTCAACAAAGATTATCTCATTGACTTTTTCATATAAAAGTGTACGAGAATGGTCAGCTATACGAGTCCAACTAATTAATTTCAACATATGCTAAGGTAATGAAAGCGAACACATGCCACAAATGGCGCCCGGATGGGATTAGACACAAATGTTCAAACTGTCAATGCCTAATGAATGACACGATCAAATTGGAGCAATCAATTTGTTGGAAATATTAGTGAGCAGGACCAAGGCTGTCACCATGAGTTAATTCCATTTTTTTCTGTCTTTAATTCACCCACTTTCAGTTAAATACAAATTTTTATAATCCCTTGTAATGATAAATTTAATAAATTTTGACCCAGTTTAATTTCTTTGCTTATTAGATTTTGGATTCAATAAGGGCAAAGTCTGAAAATGAAGCAAATAAAGTTCTCGCTGAAGAGATTGCAATCCTAGAAGCAGAGATCAAAGTAGAAACAACATAACTAGTTGCATTCAAAACAAAGCTGAAGGAAGTCGAGAAAAACATGAGCTGTTTTTCAAAATTGCAATGTCTGCCTTGAAATTTGCTGAGAATCTAAATTAGGTGATAGAGTGTTTATCTGAAGACACTAAGCTACGGAATTGAAAAAATTGCTCTCTCTTTTTTGGTCAGCGAATTTCGCTCATCAGGTTCTTGTTTGATCTGCCTCTGTTAGAATGCCACAATATTCATTCTTTTGGGGTTGATGCTCTCAATGGTGAATCGATCATTCGATATCCGTTTACTTATGAGAGAGGACAAAATGGAAGAAAAGCAATATGTAAGAGAGGGTTCAAGAAAGTTGTTGGAAAATTCAAAGATCTTTGAAGAAGACTCGAATTCCTTTAGAAGTGATGAGAGGCTTAGATTCTTCAATAGTCTCAACTAAGAACACAAAAGAAAGGAGATGATGGAGATAAGAGATCGGGTGAAGAAGAAAGCAAAGTAGCTAGAGAGAGAATAATGGCAAGGCTCTCCCATGGATCTCCCACTTTCACTCTCAAGGTAGATAATGGAGAAGGGAAATTAGTTCTTTCCTAAGAGTTATCTCTCCAAAATCTATCCCTTGTAAAGCTATGGACGGGTGCTATTTATAGGCACTTCATGATGTAGGATGGAGCCCATGTGCAAAGTACATGAAGAATATTCTCTCTAACAACCTTGTCTGAGGAAGTGACCTCTCCGAGGATGAAGAAAACCCCAAAGAGGAGATCAACCTCTCGGCGAACCCTTCTTCTTAGCCACACCTAACCAATGATCCCCAATCATCCCAAAGGGTCAAGGGTAGTCCGAGAGGACGCCCTGCCGCAGAAGGGTCAGGTAGTTCAAGAGAACGCCCTGCCGCAAATATTGCCAAGTCTCAGGGACCTCCTAGATCGTGCCACCTTGACCCGAGTATAGGCTAGTTTAACCGAAGAGTGAATTTATCTCCACTCACCGTCCTCGGGATCGGGTCCTTTGTTCGAACTCCATTACGCCCATGGTTCTGATGCGTAGATCCCGGAAAGCTCCGAGCCCGCAAGTGTTCTGAGAGTCATTAACGGAGCGACCTCTAGATTGCGTCTGAATCCGTTCGAAACCAAGTGCTTCGGACCTCTAGGTTCGTGGATCCGAACCCTTTCGAGTCCGCGCTTGAGTAAGTCTCTAAGTTTGTGGATCCGAACCCTTTCGAGGCTTAGAGCCGTTCAGCCCGTTTGACGGCGATAAATCTGGGCCCACCAATCTTGGACTTGGGATAAATTCGGGCCTACCAACCTTGGACTATTGGGCCTAATTAATTTAGTGGGCTCAAATTAGCTCCTCTTACACAATGAAACCTATGATAGTTACGGAATAACTTTTTTTTATTTTCTCAATAATAAAGCCTTTGACCTTTGTACTTGTTCGCCAAATCTTGTTCAGTTCTATCCAAACCCAGTTTTATTTGAATTTTCATAGAAGAAGAAGAAGCGACTCATCAGTCACTGCATCTGCGAATCTCACCAAATCATTAAACTTCGCGTTGCTCATTCTTTGATCAGTGATTTACCAGCCACTAGATTGATGAGTTGAATAATGATAAATGGCTATTGTTGGGCCAGGCGATTTAATGATTTGGTGTTACCACAGTAGTTTGTTTGTGTATCTTGTTTTGTAATATTTGACGTGTTTTGGTATGTGGGGTCTGAACTTTATGTGCTCTAGGAGCATCTCTAACGGTTCAGTATTTTTTTCACCAAATTTGAGTAAAAAATGGCTCATTTTCTCAATCTGATATCAATTGCTCCAACGGTGCATAAAAAGAAGAATCATCCCGTGGGTCAACCGGTTGGTCGACCGATAAGGCCTTTTTTTTTTTTTTTTTTAATACATTTTTGAACTGTTTGAACCTACCTAACCGTTGGTTCAAATTTTTTTTGAATTATTTGAACCAGTAATTTGAACCAGTTCGCAAGCCAATTTTTGAACCATTTACATGAGCTGGTCGACCAGTTGGTTAGCCGGGTGGTCGACCAGGGGGTCGACTAGGCGGTCAACCAGGTGGTCGACCACCATGTGTAAAATTTTCACAAATTTCTGCTTTAACGGCTATGTATAGTGAATTGGTGAAAGGAGCAACCCGTCCTCAGTTTGGTGAAACGTTTGATGTTTTCTCATTTTGATACCAATTTGCTGAAACCATTGGAGCACCAAAAAGTGACTTTTTCACCAAAATTTAAATTTGATGCCAAGTTTGATGAAGCGTTGGAGATGGTCTAGCATGGATTGAAATTTTATAGCTAGTGGTTGTTACTCGTGCTTATAAATATATGTTGTATGCTTGTGAATTTCTATCTTAAATGTGTGGTACCTTACAAAATTATGTCACCAACACCAAGATTTGAAAAATATCATATGTTATAATAGAAAATTTAAAATAATTAAAAATTATAAAGATTTGCAATCTCGAATATACTTTCACACCCTTATAGTGATAATATTGGCTCTGTCCCTGACCAACACAAATGATCATACACAAACACAAGGTCATATATCCAATACGACCCCGCTAGGTAGCTCGAATGTTGTGGCTCGAGAGTGGCTCGAGAGTGGGTTTGCAGATCAGAAGAAGGAAGAAGGAGGAGGAGGAAAAGGAGGAGGAGGGACTGGAGGGGGCCCAACAAATGGGGCTGGAGGCGGGGGGCAGGGGGCGGAGGCGAGGTAGAGCCGACAAGCAGCGACGGCGGGCGATGAGGTGACGAGCAGCGACGGCCGGCGACAAGCAGCGACGATCCTCGGCGGCGGCGAGGCGACGGCGGTGGTGCTCCTCCTCTCTCTTCTCTCTCTCTTTCTCTCTTCCCCTCTTCTTCTTTCTTTCTCTCCCTCTCCCTCTTCTGCGTTTCAACTCGAAAATGGAAGGGGAAAAAAAAAAAAAAAATCCCAAAACGACGTCGTTTTGGGTATTCGAGCCACTACTCAAGCTATCTATTTCGAGCTACGAAGTATTTTCCTATCCAATATCGTTGGGGCAAAATATTAAAATGTTATACCAAATTCCAAGGATTTCGCTTGCATATTGAATACTTACACGGTGAAACTAATATCTAATATGATGAGATTTTTTTTAATGGAAATTCTCTTCATTTTTTTTGTCGGTTGACCGGAATAGTACTTTTTTTTTTTTTTTTTTTTGTAATTGCCAATTGCCACCTATTATTTGGAAGAAAAAAATTATATTTTTTTTGATATTTTTTAAATATAGAAATTATTTTTTTAGACCAAAATGACAAATTATTATTTTTAATTGAATTTTAAAAAGAATTTGATTATAAGTTTTGAATAGAATTTTCAATGGAATTTTGAGTTATTTGTTTAGTTATGAGTTATAAATTTTTCAATTAAGTTTTGAAAACTCTTTTCAAAACTCAAAACCAAACAATTTTTTTCATTTCATATGTCACATCAAAAATTCAAAACTCAAAACCAAACAAATTTTTTCTTTTCAAATCATAATCTTAAAATTCACAAACTCAAAATACAATTCTATTCTTAAATCATAATTCTAAAACTCTATCAAACATTACCTTCATTTTTACTCCTATCCTTTGCTTCAATGATCAATTACACTCTTAGATTTCGAATAATTTTAATTTTGCTTTCAAAATTTTTGAAATCTTATCAATTTTTACCCTACCGTCACATTTGAAATTGAAAAAGTAAAAAAAAAAGTAGTGCTAGAGACCATTAATTTAGTGGTTCTAAACTCACCACTAATAAGGTGGCAAAGCATAAAAAAAAAAAAAAAAAAAAAAAAAAAAAAATACAAACTGTGGCAGTGGTTCCTAGTATTTTCCTAAAAAAAATTACATTTTGATTCTAAATTTCAAATCGTAGATACAAACCCATCCTTTCCTATCCAAACTCACCCTCATTTCTCTTTGCCCCTCTGTAACTTCCCCGGCCACCACCCCCAACGGCAGCTAGCGTTCCTCCTTTCGATAAAGCCAAGCACCTCTACACATCCAGAGGTAAAGCAAAGCACCTACAAAGTCATTTACAACTTCTAATCACAATCCCAAAAATCCATCCATAAAAATGCTCTGAATAACATCGCAAATCCAAACCCATCTCATCTACCTCTGTCTCTTCGTCTTCTTGTATGGGTGTTTGTGCAAGTCTCTGTGATAGTATAAGATCAAGCCAAAGACTGAAGAAATCCTAATCTCCTCTTCATCACTCTTTTCCTGAATATCGTCCTATACCGATACTATCATCACAATCAGTAGACTCTACACGCGCAAAACCAGCCCCACAAAACCCACCAATCCCACTCCTTGATTTTTCAAAACCTCGTTCATCATCCTCATCGTTTTCTTCACAAATTGGACAAATTCTAGGCAAGCCCTATGTTGACATAACCCAAATTTACGATCTTGACAAAGAACCAAGGAGGGATCAATTTGGGATCACTTATCTGTGTACAGAGAAAGCCACTGGGTTGAAATATGCTTGTAAGTCTATATCGAGATGAAAGCTTGTGATTGTGACTCAAGAAGGACATTGAGGATGTTAGGAGAGAGATTGATATTCAAAAGCGTTTGAGTGGGCAACCCAATATAGTTGAATTCAAGGGTGCTTATGAGGATCAGAAAAATCTATATTTGGTGATGGAGTTGTGCTCCGACGGCAAGCTTTTCGATCGGATTACGGAGAAAGGGAGTTATTCGGAGAAAGAGGCGGCGAGGGTTGGCCGACAGATTGTGAATGTGGTTTTTGCGTGTCATTTTATGGTGGTGATGCATTGGGACTTGAAGCCTGAGAATTTCTTGCTTGTATGTAGGGATGAGGATGCTCCATTGAAAGCCATTGATTTTGGGCTCTCTGTTTCCATTGAAGGAGGCGGAGGGCTAGCCGCGGCCGGTGGTGGTGGCCAGCGGAGTTATAGAGATGCAAAGAGGAGAGAGAGTGAGTTTGGATAAGAGAATGTGGATTTGTATGTATAATTTGAAATTTATGGACAAAATAATTTTTTAATATTTTCTTTTTAAAATGTGACAATAGAGTTTAAATTAATATGATTTTAAAAAAATTTAGAGATAAAATTAAAATTATTTAAAATCTGTGAATGTAATTGATCATCATTGATTACATAGATGTGATTTCGCTATCAGTAATGTTAAGTATCATGAAAAAAAAATTTATAAAAATAATTATGAAAGTTTTGTGACTTTTATATTATACTTAGAATAAAGCACCACACACTAATCAAAGTAATCTAAAGATCATAAATCTTTCATGATCATTTTCATAAAAAAATTTTAAAATTCCTAACCTTTCTCTTTCACTATATGAAACTTATATGTTGCAATTCACACTACCTTCTTATCCTCTCATTAAACTAAAGACAGGTCAAAATCTCTTTAAAAAGCATTTTTCCTAAATTTGCTCATTGTGGTATGTAGTATAGTGTGTTGTGTAAATTTTCTTATAATTTATAATTTATAGGTATTGAAAAAGATAATGATTGGTAGGTGAATGAATGATGGCGGAAAGATAACCTAAGGAAGAATAGTTATTCCATTAAAATAATATAAAAATGAGATCTTCACAAAATATTAATCACCATTATCATCATTTATGATCATTGGATCATCATACACGTGTATGGCTTACAATATGGTGTAGTGTGATATTTTTCCAATTTGTACATCTGAACTAGGGCTGCAAACGAGCCGAGTCGAGTCAAGCCGAGCCGAGCTTTAGTGTGTTTGGGCTTGTTTATTAAGATTTTAACGAGCTCGAGCTCGAACTCGAGCTGAATAAAAATTTAACGAACCGAGCTCGAGCCGAGTTGGCTTAGGCTCGACTCGAGCTTGAGCTTGTTCACGAACCTTAACGAACCAAAAAATTTATAAATTCATACTTGCATGTGAGACTAAAGTTACAATTAAAACTTTGATTATACAATTATATGTACAATATATATAAACATACTAAAAAAAAGTCCATATTTTACTAAAATAATAATATCTACTACCACTATTATATAAATATACTATCTATAGTTAAGTATTATTTACATTTATATTTTTTAAATATATAAATAGCATATTTCTCTTATTTTTTATACATAATTTTATATTATTTAATATATAAATAATAAATATTAAATGAGCCAGCTAATGAGCTGAGCTTACGAGCCGAGCTTTAGACTGTTTGGGCTTGTTTATTAAAAATTTAACGAGCTCGAGCTCAAGCTCGAACGGCAAAAAAAATTAACAAACCGAGTTCGAACGAGCTCTTACCGAGTCGAGCTCGAGCTTGTTCATGAACAGTTCTGTTCATTTGCAGCCCTAATCTGAACACGTTGGAGCTGAATTATTGGTAGGGAGTACCAAATAGTGCTTACCAACAAAACTGAAAATAAGTAATGATTGAAACCCTCACTTTTACAAGACTTTCATAAATATGGGTCATTTATAATGTGAATTCTACACATATATAAGTGGGTCCCACACATACATAGAGGGTCAGAATTACTTTAGAGGTATGGTGGTCTTCTCCAAAGGGTCCCAAACATTTTCCATAAAGAAAAATTGTCCTATATATATTATGCACATAACATGAAATAATCCATACAGTCCCACCAAAGTTGGAGAGAAAAAAGGTGGATTGGTCCAACAGGAGCAGCTTGAGATGACATGGCGGTGCATTTGGTCTTACCGTATGCTTATTGATTTATTCTCAGGTCAACTTGCAGGACTTTCCTCCACCGCTTGATTGGATGAATTTTACTTCGTTCTTATTTGTAATTATCCGGACAATGTTGATTGAGATTGGCTCCACTAAACTGATAGGTGTGATTACATTGCACCTTATCAATGCTCTTTTTAGCCGTTCTTTTCATGTATTACTACCAGTTATTTTAGTTTCTTTTTTGAATTTTTATTGTTTTATTATTTTTAAAAAAACCTCCAGGGTGTAATCTTTGAAGATGAAAGGAGATCAAATAATTGTCAATGGTAATGATAAGGTTATTCGTTAAGATTGCTTCATTACAATCAAATAATCTTAAATCTCACATATAGATTTTAGAGTAGCAATAAGATTGCTCCATCGATCTAGGCATCTAATATATCTACATGTGAGAGTAAAGACGTATGCATCTAATCCCCAAGTGCATTCCCCGTTTCTTTTTGCAAATTGGAAATTTCCCGGCTTTGCAAATTGATTTCCAAATTGGAAATTTGATGCAAAACATATTCCTAGCAAAACAAATGTCCACCCTAATTTTTTGTCCGGAATGCAAAAAATCAATTCCCCTTTATGTTTTTCCTCTGCTTGCTTTGGTAATAAAAAATCTCATTTTCTTAGAAGTTTCTTTAATGTTATCAACTTTAGTTTCTTCTGATTTTGTAAGTGTATACTTTATGGTTGCCACTGTGAATCCTCCATATCAGAAACTTCAAAGTTTGGTTTTCACTTAGTATGAATTCTCCTAAGATTTTGCATTTTTGCCTAGTATGTTTATATATGAACCACGTACCTTGAGACTTTCACAATGCTATCTTAATATTTCACTTGAAACACCACTTCTTCTCCCATGTAATTTCTTATGCAGCATAGAAAGTCTTATTATTTTAAAATAATTAATAATTTATCTATTGATTTTTTTTTTTTTTTGATTTGTTGACTTTTCGTTGATTATCTGTTCAAATTTTTTTCCTATCTATTAATTTTTTTTGACTATCTGTTTAATTTCCCCCATATCTCTTCAAATACCTATCGAAATTTTATTATCTATTCACTTTTTTTTTATATATATTTTGAAATTATTTTAATGTATGTTATCGATTCAACCAAACTACCTGTTCAAATACAAAACTATTTGTTCAATCAAACTTTTTTTTTTTGTTGAAATACATAACTATCTATTGAAATTCAAAGAGTAATCTGTTGAAATACCAAGCCAATTTTTCCTGTTTGTCTATGTCTTATCTGTGCATATTGCATACATACATATCTATATCTTTCTCTTATCTGTACAAATCTGTGCAAACCAAACCTTATATGTTCAAATTTTTTTTTCTTTTTATCTTGCAATCTGCTTCATCATTATCATCAATAATAACAACATCAACAACAAGCCCTAATCCTATCTTTCCCAAATCCTAATTTGTTCGATATTCTATTTGTTTTTCAACATATCTTAGTCAAACCCAAATCCAAATACAGATCTAGACATTTCTAGGAATCAAAATCTAGATCTAAGCCATTTTTGCAGAATGAATTGAATCAAATTCCATCAAACCTTAATTCCAAAACCTAATTCCATCAAACTCGCATCGCAGAATGCCTCCAAAATCACTAACTTTTATATGTTGAAACACAAACCTTAACCCTAACCCTAACCCACGAACTTCTTCTTCCCTACCACATAGCCACGGCAATGCATCTTTACCTACCACTGGCCTTCTACACACGCCCCTCAGTTGGCTCCCACTATATAGCCACCATTCTACTACCTTCAACCTCCATCGCTACATCTCACTCTCATTGCCACCCATAAGCAAAAGAATGAGAAAAAAGAGACGCAGAGAAGATTTATGGAAATGAAACCCTCTGTCTTCACCACACTCTCTCACTCATCTCCGACCTTGTTGTCAACTCTTTTACCCTATTTTCCACTCCATCCACTCATTCTCTTTTATCTATCACAGTCAAAGGATATAGGCCATGGTGATGTAATAGTAACAACATCATCATCATCGTCGTCGAACCCACTGCGCCTAACTACGCCCTTGCCGAACCCATCGCCAATAAGGTATGAGAGGTCATTAAGGTAGTCGTTAGAGAGACCTCAGAGATCTGATCTGTAGAGATTTAAGAAGAGGGAGAGAAGTCTGAGAAGAGAGATTTGAAGAGAGAGAGAGAGAGAGAGAATGGTGCCAGTTTCGTCACCAATAAAGCACTCGATGATGCGAGTTTGACAAGTATGTCACCGCCACGAGTGAGCTGAGGGTTATAACCTTTATTCTACAAGACGGTGTTGAAGTACTTCAAGTTTTTCTGGAGGTAGAGGCCGGTAATAAAAAAGAAGACGGAGCTAGGGTTCAGATATACTGTCCACCAGAGTTAGGGTTTTAGCAGCCGAATAAACGGATTTGTAGGCGACATGGCGGTTCCAAATCTGGTTGTCGAAGTCAGTTTTGCGTCGCTACTAGATATGCGCAGTAGAAGAAAGGGTGGCAGTAGTAACGCCACCACCATAAAGGTTCAGATCGGCGCATGTGGTGAATATAAGAGAGGAGAGAGAGAGAGGGAGGAGATGAGAGCCTGAGCAAAAGCGAGTGAGAGTGAGAGTGGTTTGGTTAGGGTTTGGTTTGGAAAACATTATATATATACACATTGACAGTTTGGTTATTTTGTAGGAGTTTGTCCTTATGGACATAATATTTTAGCGCCTAAATCTTTGGGTAAAAAAAATTCAAAAATGGATTTATCACCCGAGCGCCCTTTTTTTTATATTTTTTTCTTTTTTCTTTTTTATTTTTTTGTATTAAAAGTGGTGAAGCATGTAGACTATTCCAACCTCACCGCCAGGGCATATTGTTCCATGGCACTCACAGACATTTGTAGGACCAATGGTAGCCACTAAGTGAGCAAGTGGTCCCATACGCTAGGAGCGCCATGAAATAGTAATAGAGATGACTCCAGTGAGTGGCCATAGAGAGTCAACCTCAAGCATTGAGCAAGGAAGTCCGAAACCCATCCGCTGAACCAACCACCCATTGGTATCAAACGTAGGATTTAATGCCTCTAGAAAACATAGTTTGTTGAGTTTCTGAACCATAGAGCTATTTCCAATCATTTGTACAAGAACTAAGGCTGCATCCCTAAGCTGGTTATTGCTAGGACTTGAAACAAGAAGAGATTTTCGTACGAGTTGTACTAGAGTTACCTTTGGCAAACCTGTATCTATTGAAGAACCTTCAGCTACAGTAGCGAAATGTCTTTGCCATATAGGTTGTAGTCCCTTCAGTTTTCTGACTAGCCACTCAAACAGATCCGAAAGTCTTTCAATGTGGTGTATCGCAATTGTATTCTCTGATATGGCATGTTCTCCAAATAAAGTTTACAAATAATTTATCAAAGTCAAAAAGAAACAACTTTGTAAGATCATTTAATCATGCATAAAAAACTTATCACACAAAAAGCTACAAAAAAACACTACCTAGACATGCACATATACAATGTTATTTTTGTATTTTGTTCCCTCCATTGAGCAAAGAACTAGAAATGAGATTATAAATGATAAGAAGAAAATAACCATTAGTTAGAGCATCTCCAATGGTTTGCCATTGGAACTGCCATTGCTATAATATAGCAGCTATTTTGAATTTTGATGCTCCAATGGAAAAATATACCAGCTGCCAAATTTGAGAAATGCCAAAGCTTGTGTAAAATTTGACACAAGCTTTGGCAGTTGTCATTTGTGCCAACTCAGCCAAAACCAATTGTTTCCCTCTTTCTTTCATTCCCTCCCTCCCTCTTCCAGCAACTGTTTCACCATTTTTATGTTTCAGAATTCACCAAATTTTTTTTTGAATGATGCAACATTTTACCATTTTACTCGAAATCAGAATTCACCATTTTACCATGTTTCAGAATTCACCATTCTACCCGAAATCAGCACATTCAAACAAATGCAAATGATTCATCAAATTCAAACAAATTCACAGAAAAAAAAAAATCAACAATTTCTAGAAAATTGAAACAGATTCACAGAACAAATTCAAACAGATTCACAAAACAAAATTGAAAATAATGAACAAAACTGAAAATGAGAAATACCTGGTTTTGGTAGTTCAAAGAAGATCTGGTAGATGGAAGATAGAGAGATGAGAGATAGAAGACAAAGAGATGAGAGATTGAAGATAGAGATCTGGTAGACGGTCGTCGATCATCTTTTTGAGCATATACCGTCGTCGATCGAAGACGGAGAGATGAGAGATAAAGTGACAGTGAGAGACAGGTAGATTTGGTGATCGCCTCTTCCATTCTAAGACTGTGAGAGAGAGAGAGAGAGAGAGAGAGAGAGACAGACAGACAGACAGATAGACAGAGATAGAGAGGAGTGAGAGGGAGAGAGGGGTGGGGGTAAACGGTCATCGATCGTCTCTTCAATCTTGCACCGTCACCGATCAAAGAGAGATACAGTGATAGTGAGGGAGAGGTACAACAGAGACCAAAAGGGACAATGAGGGTAATCGTCTCTGCTGATCGTCTCTTCCATTGTCGGAGTGAGAGTGACACAGAAAGAGAGAGAGAGAGAGAGAGAGAGAGAGTGTGTGTGTGTGTGTGTATGTGAAACAGTGAGGGAGAGGAAAAGGGTTGGATAGCTGATCGAAGATAGAGATGGAGAACAAAGAGAGAAGTGTCTATCTTGCAAAGGAAGAACCGATCAGTATGAAGAGAAAAGAGATACAGAGAGAGAAAAGAGTCAGAAAGTATGTAGAGAAGAAAGAGGAAGATGATTATAGAGAGATAGAGAGATGAAAATGATTCTAGATAATAAAGATCTCAGCCATTGGAAATGTGAGATAAAATCTCAGGCGTTTAAAATGAGAGATAGAGTGTCTTGGAATGTGTAATATGAGTCCAACGGCTCTATTTGAATCTGAAAGTAAAAAAATGAGCATACAATTTTTAAACGGCTATAATTAAACGGCTATTTTTCTTTTAATTTGAGTAGTATAAATACACATACCTTGTTTTACCAATTTGAGTTCACAGCAACAATTTTTCTTAATTATATTTTTCTCTTTTATTTTTCATACAATCAGTATGGAAAGTTCATTAAAAACAAAGAGAGGAAAACCATTTACTACTCAAGAAGATGTGTTAATTTGTAGAGCTTGGTGTCACATTACTGAAGACCCAATTGTTGTAAATTCGCAATTGCATGCTGTCACGACCCAAACCTGGCCCTATGGGTTTAGTACCGTAACCGGCCAGTAATCCGAGATTACCGAAGGCCTGCTTGACAGTAACACAGTAAGACAGAGTACAGGGCCTGGCGGAAGCCAATACAGTAAATAAACAATGTCCAATGAGCTGTGACAGTCTGTATACAAAAAGACTTTTCATTCACATGTACAGTCGGTAACAAAACAGTACGCACAATATTTACAATCCTGACAAAACAGGGACCAAATCCTTATTAACCAGTACAGTACAGTGCTATCAGTCTATACAGTTATACAAAACAGACACAGAGACAGATAGGGAAAATAAAAACACCCCTAAGCCATAGCTTGGCAGGCTCGGAACCTCACGGTGAGGCACAGTGGTTGGCTTGACAAAACTGGAGTTTACCCCGACGCTCTTAGCTGCGGTCTGGTGCCTGTACACCTACATATATATATATGAGCGGTGAGCTAAAGCCCAGTGAATAACATGATACGTAAAGAGGTTTAGAATGAATGTCCTTACAGTATGAAAACAGTTCATTTCAATCAGTATATTAGTCGCTCAGTACAGTAAATAGTCGTATGTAGTACATCCCTTAGCATGACAATACAGTACACAGTAGGTCTTAAAGACCGAACAGTAATGATGGCCATCAATCAGTAAACAGTAGTGGTTCCAACGTGGGAACCAAATCGATTAGACAAATCCACCCGTTCATAGACCGTCGGTGGGGCTATCCGTTCACAGACCGTCGATGGCAGAGATTTCTCAAACGATAGCAGTAACAGTAAACAGTAGTTGCTAAGGATGCCACAATACAGTTCAGAATATAGGACATGCACTTATTCAATAAACAATATCAGTTCAGTAAACAGTTCAGAAGATAATCATTTGAACATATCTTTACACAGTTGTTACTCACAGAGTTCTGGGCTACTGTAGGCTAGAGCGTCCTCTTGGAATGCCAACCCTATACAGTTAACAGATTGAACACAGACTAAGTTTCATAGTTGGGAAAGATAATACTTAATTCCCTAAATTTGCCTTGGTGTGTTCTACATCTATATCCTCTTTAAGATGCCTTAAATATGCCCTAGGAATGCCTAGGATGGAAAGAGGATGCAAAGATGCACTTTTGAACACTTAACAAAATTTTCAGAAAACAGGGGTCTCGCTCGAGCGTGGATTTCTACGCTTGAGCGGACATGCAGACAAGGGGCTCCGCTCGAGTGTGAACTTCGTTGCTCGAGCGGACTGTGTGCTACAGTAAAAATGCTGGATGCTCCGATTTTACGCCCGACGGACGCTCGATCCTCGCTCGAGCGTAAGACACAGGTCCCCGCTCGAGCGTAGGTTCCCTCGCTCGAGCGGACTGTGAACTCATGCAAAGTACTGGATGCGCGCATTTCACACTCGAGCGTAACTTTCCTCGCTCGAGCGGAAGGCACGATCACAGAGTGTACGCTCGAGCGTAGAATGCCTCGCTCGAGCGTAGGCTCAAAATCTGGAAATTCCAGATTTGAGTCCCAAACTCAAAATCAAGTTTAAAAGCATAATTTTCGATCCTCTTGGGCTAATTTCTGGAAAAACACTTGTAAACACATAGAATAACATGATTCAAAGCTCAATTTAAGAAATCAAAGCCCAAGGGTGTTTAATCCAAACCCAACTTCAAACCAAATTTCATGAACATGCTACAACCATGACATGCATGAACTTTAAACAATTTTCAAGCTTCAATGCTGGTTCAAATGAGCTCAAATCTTTCAAACACATGATGACAACATGAATTACAACAACATTATGCACATGCATGTGAGGAATGGTGAATTACAACCTCAAAACTTGACAATATGCACATGCATGCAACAATTGATCTCTAATTCAACATTATTGAACCAAATCATGCCTTATCTCTATAATTTAGCATGAGGCTTGTAAGAACTATCTTAATTACAATAAGGAAAGGTTGATTCTCCTACCTTAGGTCTTGTATTCAAGATCTAGGAGCTCAAATAGCAACTACACTTCAATTTCCTTCAAGTTCCAAGCTAAATCCACAAGTTGAGTTCAATTCCTTCTTAATTCTCACTCCCTCTCTATTTCGGTGGGTTGTAGGCAACAAATGGCTGATGAAATGTTGTTTGAGTGTAATAAGATAATCCCACAAGTGTTTGGATAAGGCCCACTCACAATGGCAAGGGTGTAAATAAGACAACTTATGCAATTCGCCAATATTTAATCTGATTTAAGCATACCAAATCACATTTCAGATAATTACACTATAAAATCATATAAATTCTCATGACCATAAATCACTAATCGATTTCCGGTTCAGCCGCCGATAAGGCCTTCAATTTATAGTTCAAACATATAAACATGAACAGATAATCACACACTCAAGAGATAGAAAATATGTTTAAACAGATACAGTTAGTCAATCAGTTTCGGATTTCGGTCAGTCAGTTCAGTATTTCAATTAATTCAATTATCAGTCATAGTCAGTCTTAGTTTAGCAGAAATCGGTAATTAATCAGTGACTTATTGGTAATCAGTGTGAGGGTCATTACACATGCTCATTTTTGGGGAAGAATTTTTTAAAATTATTGCTCGCTGTAGAATGATCAATTAAGAGCACAAGTGTCTATCTTATCTCAATGGAGTGTAATCATGAAATGTTGTAACAAATTTCGTGGGTGTCTAGCACAAGTCAAAAATCTACATCCAAGTGTGGCGTCACAAGTTAATATAGTAAGATTTCATTTTCATTTATTATATTAGTTTTTTTTATTTTGTCTTATGTAAAAATTAACTAATTAATTAATTTAATATTTTATTGCCATATAGATGCTTCAAGCAAAACTATTATACCATCAAGATGAAAACAAACATTTTGCTTTTGAACATTGTTGGCCAATCTTGCAAAACAATATCATGTGGCAAGATGTAACTCCTACGAATACAGTGAAGTCAAAGATACATACACTGTTTTCTCCTGATTTAGCCCCCGATTCCCCTATGGATAACCATGTTTCTCTTGAAGATGACACCAATCCAACTATTAGTGAGGGCAGTGTCACTACAAAGGGTAAAAGGCCTATGGGTAGGAAAGCTGCAAAAAAATTATTTCAGAGAAATCAAGTCGTTGAAGCTGAAGTCCAAAAAATGAGTATACAATTGGAGGCATTTAACCAACACCTTGCTGAGAAGGAAAAGAAAAAAGATGAAAGAGAAGAAAAAAGGATTCAAGCACTGCAGGAGATGAAAGAACTTGATATCAAAAAACAAGAACATGAGATAATGACTACGGACATTTCTCATTTGGACCCTCAAGCGAAAGCATATTACACAATGCGAAAAAATGAGATTTTTGCCAAGTGGTCCTCAAATGTCAGCAGCCCAAATTACTATTTTCCCATACCTCCTGATGAATAATTACGGGATAATGTATTTTTTTGCAATGTCATTTATTTTTTAATGTAATCAGTAGTCTTTATTTGCAATGCCATTTTTTTTTTTTACTTTGTAATGAAATTTCATTTTTCTATTTTTTTATTTTTGAGTATTTTCTACAATGGATGGTTGTTGGTGGGTGGTTGTTGGTGAATAATGAATGGTTGTTGGTGGGTGGTTGTTGGTGGTGGGGTGGTTGGGTGAATGATGGATGATTGTCAGTGGATAATTGGTGATTGTTTATTTTGTATATGTAGTTAAAAAAAATTTATTAAATATGTAGTGATATGTTTTTTGGTAAGGTGAATTATATTTTTTTTTTTTCCAACTTTTCAATTTTTTTCATTTTTTATATTTGTCTAGTCGGGAATAATATAAATATATAATTTTTTTTTTTTACAAACAGTTAAAAAAAAGTCACAAAAGACAAAAAATAAACAAAAATAAAATCACAAAAAAACCTATATCCAAACACCACCTACAAACTTGAAGAGAAAGTTGGTTGAGATTTGCCAAAATAACAAATGGCCATTGGAGCACCATTGCTATAATTTGGCAAAATAGTACTATTCATTGTCAAATTATAATAATAGCAATAGCAATATAGCAATAATCATTAAAGATGCTCTTAGTGATCAAATCTAAATAAATTTGATGCCAAGACGGAACATCTTTTTTTTATAGTTTAAAAAAAAAATCTAAATAAACTTGATGAAAAATTTCAAGGTGTCTCCAAACAGGAAGACAAAAATGGGACACATACCAAATAATAAGCTCATGTCAACTAAATAAATAAATATATATATTCTCACTTGAACTGTTAAAAAGTTTTTACAAAAGGCATATTAACTGTGCAAAAGGCATGTCAACTAGTTGAACTGTTAAAAAGTTAGATGTGATGATATTAACTAGTTAAAATCTTTAATAAATAAATAAATAACACTTCTTTTTTTTGTGTGGATACATTGGAAAAATAAAACAAGAACAGAAAAAAGAAACAGAAGAAGGAAAAATGGGAGGCACTCAGGAATTAGATTTGCTAATATGCCATCTCCATCATATCAGCCACAATTTGGCTTCTAACAGCAATAAGTGGTTCATCCACCACCACCAATGGTTCCAATTGGTCAGCTCCCATGTTGGCTAATATATCAGCACACTTGTTACCCTCTCGCAGAATATGTTGAATAGAGCAGTTACACCTGCGGATTAGGTGTCTGGAATCCTCCACTATGCTTCTGAAAGGGCAGTTTGAAGGTGGCACTTTGTTGAGCAATTCTTCAGCAAACGTAGAGTCCGTCTCGACGATAACTTCATGTAAACCCTTCTCTAGCACCATTGTTAACCCCCTGTAAATACCCCACATTTCAGCCTCCAAACTATAGTAGGATTCAAGCTTGCCAAAAAATCCACACAACCAAATGCCTTCTTCATCCTGAAATACTCCGCCAAAGCCTCCTTCACTTGGATCTCCCCGAGCACACCCATCGGTGTTGAGCTTGATTTTACCTGCAGATAGCGAATCCATTTAACCATAACATGAGTTAATCTATTACTAGTCAAAGAAATGGAGAAAGCATGTTTAATCTCATTAACATAATTAAATGTTAGAAAAATTGTTCTCTGCTAAGAAGGATCAATATCATGAAAAACTTTTCTATTCCTTTCTTTCCAAATTTTCCAAATAGTAACAGCAAAAGTAAGGCCCCAATCTGGACTCACGTCAATGCTATTACGTAAATTGGATTCGAGCCAAACATTAAAGGGTCTCAACATGGCCCTAGAACTTTGGTAGCTTCCCATTAATTCATTCCAAACAAATCTAGAATAAGTACAGTCACGAAGCAAATGTTCAACGTCCTCTAAATGATGGTTGCATCTAGGACAGTTTGCATTGTCCGTAATTCCCCTTTTTAACCTCCTAGAATTGGTAAGGAGTTACCTTGAAGAATCAACCACAAAAAGCCTTTAAGCTTCTGTGGAATTTTTAATTCCAAACCCAATCCATATTAATAGAATTGTCCACCGAACTAGAGACCATTTGATAGGCTGTAGCGGCAGAAAAATTACCACTGGTGAACCCCTTCCAATGGGGAGTATCAGGGTAGGTAACAAAACGAGATAAATTAACTTTAAGAACATTATCAAGGGCTTCACTTGGAATGCAAGCCTTGATCTTATTCACATCCCACCCCCCAACATCATTCATAAGTTTATCCACAATATCCATATTGATTGAACTATGATTAGGGTATTATGAAGCGAGAGAAGCTTCTCTGCACCACCAATCATGCCAAATAGAAATTTTAGCACCATCTCCCACACCCCACTTGATACCTCTTCTCAAGATATCTCTAATTTTGAGAATGCCCCTCCAAGTTAGTGAGGAGTTTCTCTTGGAAGCATAAGAAAAAAGGGAATCTTTTAAAAGATATTTTCCTTTAATCATTTTCACCCATAAACAATCCTTATTACTGAGAATTTTCCACCCCATTTTGAACATAAGAGCAAGATTTTGAGCCTTGGCCTTGCGAAGACCAAGCCTACCCACTCTTTTATTATAACACACTGTATCCCAATTCACAAGATGAATTTTCTTACTAGATTCAGAATCACCCCACAGAAAGTTACGATTCAGCCTATCCATATCCTTACAGATGCTTAAGGGAACATCCATAGTTTGCATTGCATAGGAGGGAAGAGCGGAAGTAACTGATTATATTAAAGTGGCTCTCCCTGTCATCGAGAGAAGGTTAGCTTTCCAAGGAGACAATCTTCTTTGGATCTTATCAATAATAAATTGAAAATAGCTCCGGTTACACTTTTTATGAAGCAATGAGATGCCAAGATAATGACCCAAATCTTGAGTTAGACAGATACCACACAATCTACTCAAGGATCTGGCCTTGACATTAGTAACATTAGGAGAAATGAAAAGTTTAGATTTTAAAAGATTAATCTTGAGACCTGAAAGAGTACTAAACTCACTCAAAACATCCATGATGATTTGACAATTCTTTTCTTCTGCTTTACCAAACAAAAGCAAGTCATCAGCAAAAAATAAGTGTGATAACAGGGCCTTGGACCGAAGCCTTAACCCCTTTCCACCCCTTATCATTCACTTTGGCCATAATCATGCTCGAGATCCTCTCCATACACAAAACAAAGAGATATGGAGAGAGGGGGTCACCCTGCCTCAACCCTTTCTCCATACTAAATTCTTTCAACTTCTCACCATTCCAAAGCACAGAGGCTTTCACGTTAGTGTAGCTCGAATTTCATCCCGCGCCATTTTGGAGAGCTCAAATTGGTCTTACAGTTCGGACTACTGTCACGGTTCTGAATCTGGTCTCACAAAGTGCAATGTGAAACTAATAAACACCAAAGAGTCCAATCTGACAAATCATTTTGGAAAATCAGATTTTGAATCAAATAATGCCAAAACTGGACTGCTTTACCAGATTATAGAGTCGCCACCTAAATATTTTGTTTTTGGAAAATTTAGGAAACCCTGACTCGTGCCAAAGGCCACGTGTCCGTCATCACCAAAGTTGCCTAGGCTCGGGAACTTGGATACGAGAGGGGAAGGTCCTGAAATGAGCACCCCCGCTTGCCCGATCAAAGATCGGCCTCTACTAATCATGATATATTATTTTATAAATACATGTGTTCTTATTCTGGTTATTAGCTAACATTACTACGTGACGAACACAAGCAAGTATAGACTAAAATCGCAAGAATTGGAACAAAACAACTCATGTTTGTTTTCGGAAATGGTTTGAAATTGCCACCCTCAAGTGGGCTAAAACGCGGATTTGCCAACATGATGGGCTTAAAACATGATTTGCCACTTCGTAAAGTGGGCTTAAAACTCACATTCGTCGAATTGTTCCAATTCAAACAATTAAGCCTTCATCCACAGGCATGCATATAGTCAATCATTTAAGCAAATAGCCTCATGGCAACATCCACATCTCATGCGATATGCTAAAGCGTAAAAGCTTACCAAGTACTCCAAGCCAAAACAAAAGCTAGTTAGAAAGAATACATGATCCTAACTATACAAGATGCCTAATGCAACACATGCAATAATGCAATTAATAGGCTCAGCTACTAATATGGCATATGATACAGTTTGATAACATGCTTTAAAACACGTATTCAAATAAGTATTGAATTTGCAATGCAGTTTGTATGATGCGCCGAGCCTCGGTGCATGCAAGACAAATGAATGATGCAAACATGCAAGCATAAGGTATGCTAATTGAAACATGATCCCTAATCTAACCATCAAAAGCAGATAAATAAAAGGGAGAAAGACGTGGGGTTGGAAGACATACACACACACACACACACACACTTATTACAACATTATGCCCTCACAATGGAGGATCCGAATGAATAAGCTAAGCTACACTAAGCTAAGTTAATTATTACAACACAAAACTAATTAACTATTCTAGCTAATTAAATATTACAACAATTGAGACAGATTAACTAACTATTCTAAGCTAACTAAAATATTACAAACCAAATTGAACTTATTAATTACAACACTTGAATTGAATAATTAGCTACGCTAACTAACTAAAGCAATTAAATGGCCTCGAGGGTGAGGGATGCATGCATGCTCGTTTGCTCCACCCGAAAATGCCATTGCCTTGCCATCGGATGCCTCTGTTTGCACTCATTTGATCATCGAAAATTGTACCAACTTTCAGATTCCCTCTGCTCCAACATAGGAACACATTTGTGCAAAATTCACTGGTGGCCAGTCGGCTACAAAAGGTGGTTGTCGGCCACAATAACTGGTCGGTCGGCTAGCTCAAGTGGCCGGTCAGCCACCCCATTTTCTAGACTTCTTCTTTTGCTGCAACAAAGAGCAAACAGAGGTAAAGCAATGCATTTTAAAGAAATATATGTACTGCTATCCTCCTTATCATCCCTCAAGCTCAAAGGAGTGTAGCTCTTGACTCTCAAGCCCTCAACCAAGCATTTTCAATGCATGATGGCTGGGGAACCAAGCTTGTACAAGGTCAATGAATGCACAAACAAGACCAAAACAACCACCACCCTGTCATGCATGATCAAGGGTGACAGTGACCAAGAAAAATGACATGTTTCATCACCTTGAGTATAAAACGTCCCATTTTCCTTGTGTTTGGATTAACGTCCGATCCAAACACATGCAATGCAACACAACATGCTTAACTTGCTCAAGTTTTACTTGTTATGTTTTACTTACTCATTTTAATTACCGATCCATTCTTTAACTGGTTAAGTCCAAAAGTTGAGAGTCCTCTAATGGAAAAAGGGCTTAAGCCACAAGTACCTTGAGCATGAAAGAGGCCTTGTGCTGTTGGTAATGAACTCCTGAAGGAATTAAACCATTAAGCATGAGGGTCTCAATTCCACACTCAAGCCAACAAGAGGCTCAAAGCCATTTTCAAAACAAAGTAAAGAGTGAAGAATAGAAGGAGGTTGCAAATATTGCAGTGCTGACATGGCATGGAAAATGACACTAAATCATGCAAGCAACACATGCAAGTCATGTTTAAGAGCCTAACTCATTAAGCTAGTGAAAACCATTACACTATAGCCATGCAATACAAGCCTCAACTGACCAAACCAACTCAAAACAGAGTTAAAATATACCAAAACAGTGGCTAAAACTTGCTGAGATTAAGGCACAAAAGGCTAGAAAAACATTCTCACATGTTAACTTGCAAAAAAGACTCAAGAGCAACTCTAAAAAAAACAATGAAAGAGTGAAGCAAATGAGCATGTGACAGAGCTATAAACACTGAAATTACATGTAAAAAGACACTTCACCATGCAACCATCTCAAGCAAATCAAGTTTGAAAGGCTAGAATGCCAAGCTAGTGAAGCTATTTGCACTACAACTATGCAAAACAAGGCTTATATTACCAAGACAGCCCAAAACAGAGCTAAAACCAGTCAAAACAGTAGCTAAAACATGCTTGAATTAAGCTAAGTTAAACCACAAAAACATGCTACCATAGGATGCTAACGAGACATGCAAGTGATACACAAGGAGGGGAGGCCAACCACTCCATTTTTGGACTTTAAAACATGATTTCCACCATTGAAATAACTTTGAATTTCAGTAGTTTAAAGGCCCCAAAAGTTTGATTTTAATATGCTAAAAGATAGTGCAAAAAGCTTCACAATTAAGCAACAAGAAGGGTGGACAACCCCTTAGCACAAAATGACTTCAAACTACCATATTAAGCTTCAAAAATCAGAGTTTTTTGTAGTTGAAAACTAGGCCAAAAATAGTATAAAAAGATGGCCAAACAAGTAATCAAAATAAAGCCTACAAGGCAAGTCCTATACCTCTTGAAGCACAGCACAAAACTGTCACAATTCTGAGCTAAAACCACCCTTAGAAGCTCAAACTAAGCCTTAAAGTACCTCAGCTCCAAGATGAGGATGTTTCGTTAAGGGTCTTTTTGCAAAAGTGTAGACAAAATCAACTATCAAGCACAAAACAAGAAGAGAGAGAGAGAATTCTAGAGAGAGAGAGAAAATTTTGCTCTAAATTGTCTAACCCTTCAAAATGGGAGAGAGACCCCCCCTATATATAGAAAATCAAGCTTAAAGCTTGTATTCATCCCTCCATACATATGTATGGAGATGAGCATCAGTGAACAACAGTTGGCACAACTGGCAAATAAATATCTGAAAAAGGAGAAAAATGGTTGTCGGCCATCATCAGTGGCCGACCGGCCATCAATGTAGCCGTCCGGTCATCAACATAGCCGACCGGCCACCACTGGTGGCCGACAGGCACAAGTCATGGCCGGCAGGCTATGGGGATGGCTGACAGGCCACCCTCTCCTCCAAAATTGAAGCAATAAGCTCTTGGTCCACAACCAAGAACAAAACAGACAAGATTAGAGGCTCCAAGGCAAGGCGCTCGGCCGAGACCTTCAGGGACTCAAAACGAACACGAGCAAGCACAATCATCAGGTGTTCAAACGATGACGTCCAAGTCTTGAGGACTGTCAAAAATGGGGTGTCTACAGTTACCCCTCTTTGACAGAACTCGAAACTCATGAAATGACGGGAGTGGATGTCAAAGCCCAGAGACGACCCTTTTTTGACAAGGCCAAAGACTTAGACAAACAAGTAAGCAAAAATAGAGAACGGTTGTGCCCATAGGCTGCCTACGTATCCTTTTGCAAGGAATCAAGCTAGCGTAGTTCTGGGGCAAGATGCAAATGACATGCACGATGCAAGAACATAACTTATGATCATGCAATGAGACTGTAACGAAACATCTAGATGCAAATGTTATGCAAAGAAATGCTACATCAAACTCATACATAAGCAAGTAAACAAACATACTACGCAGGGGAATTACGAACCAAACCACATTTCATGTAGAAAAGATGTAAGAAAATTATGCAATCTTAACTACGCATTACACAGAAAAGGCAAAGAACAACACAAACATCGGGCGCACCCAAGGTGGCAAACAAGATTCCAACGCATGGCACACGCGAGGAAAGAATGGTGTGAACCCAGGGACACACCCCAAGGTTCCGAACCAAAGAGAGCATATGATAACAATTGAAACACATCCAAATATTATGTAACCCAAAACAAAGAGCAATAAAAGCATTAGAACCTGTCTGAATGCTTTTAACCAAAGCGTCCTGACGCACCGCACGCGAGAGGAAAAGAGGATGGTATAAACACCGAGGGCGTGGTATAAACATCGGAACACATCCCAATGTTTCTAACCAAAACAGGGTGGTACAAGCGTCGAAACACGTTCCAAACGCTTCGAACCGGGGGGATAAACATCGGGCACACATCCCAATGTTTCTAACCAAAGAGGTGGTACAAGCGTCGGAACACGTTCCAAACGCTTCTAACCAAGGGATGGTATAAACATCGGGCACACGTCCCAATGTTTCTAACAAAATAGGTGGTATAAGCGTCGAAACACGTTCCAAACGCTTCTAACTAGGGGGTGGTATAAACATCGGGCACACGTCCCAATGTTTCTAACCAAATAGGTGGTATAAGCGTCAGAACACGTTCCAAACACTTCTAACTGAGAGGGTGGTATAAACATCGGGCACATATCCCAATGTTTCTAACCAAAGAAGTGGTATAAGCGTCAGAACACGTTCCAAACACTTCTAATCGGGGGGTGGTATAAACATCGGGCACACGTCCCAATGTTTCTAACCAAAGAGGCGATATAAGCGTCGGAACACGTTCCAAACGCTTCTAACCGGGGGGTGGCATAAACATCAGGCACACGTCCCAATGTTTCTAACCAAAGAGGTGGTATAAGTGTCAAAACACATTCCAAACACTTCTAACCGAGGGGTGGTATAAACATCGGGCACATGTCCCAATGTTTCTAACCAAAGAGGTGGTATAAGCGTCGGAACACGTTCCAAACGCTTCTAATCGGGGAGGGTATAAACATCGGGCACACGTTCCAATGTTTCTAACCAAAGAGGTGGTATAAGCGTCAGAACACGTTCCAAACGCTTCTAACCGGAGGGGTGGTATAAACATCAGGCACACGTCCCAATGTTTCTAACCAAGAAGGTGGTATAAGTGTTGGAACACGTTCCAAACACTTCTAATCGGAGAGTGGTATAAACATCAGGCACACGTCCCAATGTTTCTACCAAAGAAGTGTGTGGTGTAAGCACCGGGCGCACTTAAGTACTTCTAACCAAAACAAGGAGTTCAAGGGGGCAGGAATGATCTTACCCGGAATCTTTCTGAATGAACCGTACATATAATATCGTCTAGTTGCACCAGCTTTGAATGAACCGTACATACAATATCGTGCCTGCATAAGAAAGAGGCTTCACAGATATAACAAGATAAGAATACATGTTCTATGCAAGATTAACAGCATGTTCTATGCTAAATACCAAATGCATGTTCTATGCGAATGTGAGAAGCGCATATTCTATGCAAGCGAAAATTGTGGCATACTCCATGCAAGATTAACAAATGCACGTTCTATGCTAGTGAGAAGCGCATATTCTATGCAAACAGAAATTGTGGCGTGCTCCATGCAAGATTAACAAATGCACGTTTTATGCCATATTAGCAAACTCATGCTTTATACAACAGTCATTTCATGCGAATACGGGAGCATATACAATGCAATGCCAAGAGAGCACTTTCCATGCGAGATAACGACAATACATATCTTATGCCAAGCATGTTACACACTAAAGTTCAAATGTGTGTTTAATGCCCAAGTAAAAGCGCGCTCTATGCTAAAGTACAAGATGCATGCTTTAAGAGAACAAGAAACTATGCAAGACCTCATGTGAAAGGCACATTCCGTGAAATAACAAAGAGGTGCACATTCTATGCAATGACAAAAGCGGTGCACGGTAAAAACGACTCGATCGCAACCTCCAACTTACCTCACGGAGGAGTTGCAACAAGTTAAAAGGATACACCTCGCACGTGTTAAGTATCACACACTGAAAACACGACCCGGAGCTTCTGCAGAGGCCTTTTGAGCTTAAAAGTGTACTTTCCTTGCACTTTCTTGAGGGATTAGGGCATAAAACAACAGAAAAGCATCCAAGGAGAGCACTGGAGGCCTGTCAACCACTCTGGGAAGCCATTGGCCACAAAAGAATGTCATCGGCCACCGATAACAGATTCAGGGCAATTTCGGCATTTCACTACGGGTCTTTAAGTATAGGGTTCCAAACCCTTTTTCCACACTACCTTAAACCCGAAAATTTTTCTCCTCTCACTCTAGACCATTTTCCTCCTTAGATCCGAGCATCCCGCGCGTTTTCCAACACCCCGTAAACATTTTCTTCACTAAACCCTCATAGTTTAAACCACTTTGAACCGGTTGAAAGTTGCTTTAGGTGCTTTTTTCTTCATTTCCACCACTTGAGGTTTGTTTCCCTCGAGTTACCCTTGAGTTCGGTGCCCTTTTCCGAGCTTTGACCTTTTCTTCATTTTTCCTCTCTCAGAGTTGACTTTTGGCATTCTCCACCTATTTTTCCCCATTTTCGACCGTTTTCCTCATCTTCCCTTGAGATGGCGGACGACATCCCACACGACGGAGCTCCTCCGGAGATGGAGATGGATGATCCAGAGTTCAAGCCATTGTCGTTCAGCACTCGACCTTTCGACCCAGCAACGTATCATCCCGAGATACACGGGCTGCCTCCCGATAGTATTCGTCAGTTCAGGGGGTTTGCACGAGGCGCTCCCGAGGACCTTTTAC